>JAAPAO010000022.1:0-131443 GCA_013115145.1 Perkinsus chesapeaki
TGACACGGCCCATCTCGGCCAACTTATCATCAGCCAGCTTCCTAGCTTGAGGAGTTCTCTTGATCTGGGGAGGGAACAGGAAATACAAGATGATAGGTGCATATATCAAAGGCAAGATACCAACTGGTGCCATGCTATAAGCCCATTGACCCCAGTTGATGGTTACACCAACAGCTTCCATGAAGTTGGCCATCATAGCATTCCAAGCACCTCCAGTTAGCCAGCAAACAGAGGACGTGGTATTGGCAACAATCTCAACCATGATCATATAAGTACCAATGGACCTCTGAGTGCCAAGAGCTGGATCAGACTGGAAACCTTCCTTAAGCAGAGGCTCTAAGATAGGAAGCAGAATACCCGCACCTCTTGCAGTGGACGAGGGGATCGCCGTAGCCAGAATGAATTCGCAAATACAGAAAGCATAGGCGAGTCCAAGAGTAGTAGAACCAATATACTTTAGAATAATGAAACATAATCTCTTACCCAAACCGGTGGTCACGAAACCGCTGGCGATGAAACATGCGAACACGATCAACCATACAGTATCGTTTCCGAATCCGGATAGAATCTGCGAGGTTGTCAGGATATCCGTCAAAGTGCAGAAGCCCAGCGAAAGCAGACATACACCAGACATGGCAATCGGCTCGGTAACAGCCGCAATGATAGTGACCACGAACGTGACGAATACTTGCCATGTATGCGGGCTAAGATCGCTTGGATGGACCCACCATAGTGCCAATATAATGACAATCAACAAGAGTAGAATAGGGATGTTGATACCGGGCCACTTCTTGTCGTGCCAGTCGATACATTTCTTAATATGTTTCCCACAGGGAACTCTGTCCCACTTTGACGGAACTGTGGTCTTTTCCTCGACGGAAGGGGACACATTGTGCGAGATAGGAAGTACCATCCTAGTAGCATCTGGAGATGGTAGAGTGCTCATTCAAAGAGTAAAATCCAAAGTTAGGCAATTAACTACTGCAAAAACGAGTTCCTTCACATAAAGATGAAATGACGGTTCATTTACAGCCGAGCCAACACACACCAAAAAAACTGTATGTCCCTCGATAGAGGGTTGCAACATGCGCCCTATGGCCAAGACTAGACAAAGTAGTTCGAGTTCCAATGAAAATGAGAGATTTATACTCATTCATACAACATTCTACATTTACCAACTAGCACTCCCTATCTCCAGTCGAAACATGCCTTAGCCTATCTCTAGTATACTCGAACGCAACACATACTAGAGCTTTAAAGTTTTCTGGCGGGAGAAATGGTTGTTGTTTTAAACAAACTAGCAATAAACTCCACACTGATCGCTCAATAGGCGATCGTCGTCATCATAATAGAGTACAATAGACCGGGACACACTAGACAGTCCCATGGGCAATAAGAGAGCCCTACTTCTCAAACCCGTTCTCACGGGGATATAAAGAATAACAGCTGCTTTCTATCCGAAAGCAGGAGAAACGTATTGAAAACAGATCACAGTAGCCTATATTATAGTAAAGCAAGTAAACACTGTCACTACGATATCCTAATAACCAGAGAACCACAACGAGGATGGAAGAATGCATTCCTCGACGACGTCGTTCACAGTCCTAAATACTAACGAGTCATGAACTTAGCAGTACACGATTCAACAGGGTCACATACGGCCACACGTTGACGTGTAGAAAAGAGGTTATGAACAAGCAATATAGCGATACAGTGCAAAACAAGGGATTCCGAGAAGCGAGAAATATGCTAATCAGAAGCCTCGGAATGCAGAAACTGCTGGCATTAAATTTACCAGAATCCAAGCAACCACCAATATCCCCAGCATACAGTGTTGAGGACAATAAGGTTAACAATCATGACGATCAAACCTTGCAACCACCAACGTTCCATGGGCACGTAACCCAGGTTGTAGTAAGGTGGATTGGTAGAACTTGTGTACTGGGTAAGATGACCAGATAAAGTAGTGTAAGCAAGTGCACGCGCGCCTAGCTGCATTGGAACGCCAGCTCTTTGCATAATCTGCAAGAATACTGGGAACATAGCGGACACATGCGCAGTGATACTTGCGAAAAGGTATTGCGACACGTAGAAAATAGCCGTACAGATCCAAACACTGGCGTAGGCAGGAACGCTCGACAAATCAATTAAAGTAGCAAACCACTCGAAGAAACCAGTTTCCTTCAACTCAGTGGCCAACATTAGCAACACACCGAACCAAAGGAACAAATCCCATGCTCCCTTATTGGCTACAATATCCCTCTTGACATCGATAATACCAGTCATTAGCAAGACGCTTAGACCGAGAATTGCTACACCAGTGGTGCTATAGGGAACAGTATCGAACGAAGAGGATACAATCCAAAGGATAATAACCATTAAGAAGACCAAGGCCATGACGATCTCGAATGCGCCAATGCGACCCATCTCAGCCAACTTGTCATCAGCTAGTTTCCTTGCTTGAGGAGTCTTCTTAATCTCAGGTGGATAGAAGAAATACATGATCAGAGGACCATAGATCAATGGAAGAATGCCTGGGGGCGCCATACTGTAAGCCCACTGACCCCAGCTAAGGTGCACTCCGACATCTGACATGAAGTTAGCCATCATAGCATTCCAAGCACCACCCGTTAACCAGCACACAGAGGACGTGGTATTGGCAATGATCTCAACCATGATCATATACGAGCCAATTCTCCTCTGAGTGCCAAGAGCTGGATCAGACTGGAAACCTTCCTTAAGCAGAGGCTCTAAGATGGGAAGCAGAATACCCGCACCTCTTGCAGTGGACGAGGGAATTGCCATGGCCAGAATGAATTCGCAAATACAGAAAGCATAGGCGAGTCCAAGAGTAGTAGAACCAATATACTTTAGAATAATGAAACATAATCTCTTACCCAAACCGGTGGTCACGAAACCGCTGGCGATGAAACATGCGAACACGATCAGCCATACAGTATCGTTACCGAATCCGGATAGAATCTGCGAGGTTGTCAAAATATTAGTTACTGTACAGAAACCCAACGAAACTAGACATATGCCAGACATGGGTAACGGCTCAGTGACTGCTCCAATAATAGTGACCAAGAACGTAACGAACACTTGCCATGTGTGGATACCCAAGCCACTCGGCGGGACCCACCACAGAGCCAAAATGATAATGATCAGTATTATCAGAGTAGGAATCTTGATGCCTGGCCACTTGTTCTTCTGCCAGTCAGAGAACCTCCTCCAATAGGTGATACCAGGAATCTTATCGCATGTCCTGGTCCACCATGAGGCAGGCTTCTGCTCTTTTGCAGGACTATCAGATTCAGAAATGGGCAGAGTCGGTTCTTCAGATTTTATAGATGAACCCGGCATTGTCGAGATGAAAAAGAAACGAAATAAAGTTTGCCTGATAACAATTAAGCATTGCGAATGAACAAGCTCACTAAACACACTAATACGGTGTTATGGAGTCTGCCCGCTAACAGCAGTGCTAGCAATCGACACAAAGCTTGAAAACTGTCCCCCAAGTGGAATCTATTGAGTGCGATGGAATCGAACGGTTTGAAATATGCGCGCGCCATTTCGAGCGACTTCAGAACGTGTCACCACGCAGAAACACGAGTGAAGGCCGTGGCATGCACGCATACCAATAGTCTATTGGCAATAGACTAATACGAATAATCTCACATGAAATTGAGAACTGCACATCCTACCATCGCTAGGAACAAACACAACAGCTGCGGCCTTCAGCTCGCGATATCACTTCGTGACTGCTGACGCGCGCGTAGTGTGCGCCCCCGGCATGACACCATTCTTAGGCCACGTTGCTCCCCACCGTGTTTGCATACTGGGGCTGCCTCAAGCTTGCAAGGCGGGTCAAAAGGCACGGTCTCCCAAAAAAAGGGAATCTCAACCGAGGTAGAACCGCCTATCGACAGTCGAGTCAAAGATGAGCACAAGTAGTCGTAGCTATGCGACCATCAACTAACATGCCTGCGATCCATATGCTACGAGAGCTTAACCGCAAGTGACTTGAGGGCCCAAAATCTGGAAAGCTTCCCGCATAGAGTACTTGCACAATACGATATAGGCCCACAGACGACTGAACAACGCAAATGATAAGATGCCCACCACAGAACCAACCCCATATAACTCAAACTGATAACAACTCAACAATATACTACTGAATCTTGTATGATAGTTACCTCTGGGGGGTGTGAGCTGTTACGGTACTAACCTGCAACAGTGTCACAAGATTTGTTATGCAAACCTTCCGCTAGTACAACAACAGGTAAGAGGAGGAACGCTTAAGAACCTATTTACGGAAACTATCGTAGCTCGATCTACTAGTGACAGGATACGGATTCCCAGTCATAGTTGAGGTACACCTTTACGATGGTTTCGCAATGCTAGTCAATAACTAGCAACTAAAAGAACATACAGTACACAATAAAGTTCTCAAGCATGAGATTTGTTATTGTCACGTGATCCAGAAGAAGGAACAGTAGTAGAAGAGACAGTAAATAATAGTGCGATACACTATGTGTCATGAACAAAGGGAAGAGACAAGAGAATCGTCAATCCCAACTATATAGTAATGATACGGGTTATAGAGTCCGGTATTCGGTTTTAACCAGTTTACCAGAAACCCAAGAGCCACCAATAACCCCATCCGATTGTGTTGATATAGACAATGTTGCAACCCATGACGCAAACACCTTGGAGCAACCATGTCGATAACTTTACGTATCCCATAATATAGTATGGGGGGTTAGATGAGGATGTGTAATGGGTAAGATGCCCAGAAAGAGTCGTATATGCCAAAGCACGGCATCCAAGCTCCATAGGAACATTGGCATGCTGCATGATTTTCAGGAACAATGAGAACATAGCGGAGACATGTGCAGTAATTGATGCGAAGAGATACTGTGAGACATAGAAAATGATCGTACAAATCCACACGACCGCATATGGAGGAAGCGAGGAGAGATCAATCTTAATGGCCAACCACTGGAAGAAACCAGTATCCTTAAGCTGGGTGGCAATCATAAGAAGAACACCGAACCAAAGGAAAAGATCCCAGGCGGAAGTGTTCTGAACGATATCCTTTTTGACGTCGATAATGCCAAGCATTAGCAACATAGAGACACCCATGATAGCCACACCGGTGGTGCTATAAGGTACATAATCGATCATAGAAGAGACAATCCATAAAATGATAATACCGATGAAGACGGAAAGCATGGCAATCTCTTGCTTAGACATACTGCCCATCTCAGAAAGCTTTTCGTTAGCAATGTCCTTGGCCTCGGGTGTCCTCTTCACCTCCGGAGGGACCACAAGGAAGACGATCAAGGGGGCGTAGACAAGAGTGATGATGCCAAGAGGGGCCATGCTATAAGCCCAGCCACCCCAACCGATGTTAACACCGACATCAGCACAGAACTTTGCCATCATTGCGTTCCAAGCACCACCAGTAAGCCAGCAAACAGATGAGGAGGTATTGGCGACGATCTCGTTCATAACAAGGAAGGAACCGATCTTCTTTTCGGTACCCTTTGCAGGATCGGAGCCGAAACCTTCCTTCAGCAAGGGGGTAATAATAGGCAGCAAAATACCGGCGGCACGGGCAGTTGAAGAGGGAATAGCAATGGCCAAGATGAACTCGCACAAACAGAAGCCATAAGCAAGACCAAGAGTGGTGGATCCGAGATACTTCAGAATGATGAAGCAAATTCGCTTACCAAGGCCACTTGTGACGAAACCACTAGCAATGAAGAATGCCATAACGACCAGCCACACAGTATCATTACCGAAACCAGAAAGGACCTGATCGGTCGATAAAATACTGGTGACGGTACATAAACCCAGGGCACAAATACAACTGGCAGACATTGGCAAAGGCTCGAGCACGGCAGCAAGAATGGTAACCAGGAATGCCACGAACACCTGCCATGTGTGGGGTTCCAAATCAGATGGATGCACCCACCACAATGCAAGGGCCACGATGATGAGGAATATGAGAAGGGGAATATCGATACCCTTCCACGTATTCTTCTGCCAGTAGTCGAACTTCTCCCACTGCTGGCCCACCCATGTCTTCTTGAGGCTGTTGTTACATCGGGTAGTCCACTTCACGGGCTTCTCCTCGTGTACATCCGACTCGTAGACAGGAAGTTCTTCTGCCTCGGACATAGGAAATATAGAAAGTATCGCACTGAAACGAACAAATAATAAACCTTTCGTTTACGCTAAAACTAGCAATTTCTAGACTTCAGCGGGAGAGCAGCACACAATTCTTGTCTCCGGCCAAATAGCTATCTCCAGTTGCACGCAAGCGTCCACGGTGATCTGTCTACAAGCCAAATTTTGCCGAGGAACCTCGGAGTTTCGGTGATAACCACATTTCTATGAAATCAGACGGCGTTCGCTCCCAGATTGAATGGCGACGCAAAGCTCTGTGCATGCGTGCAGTTCCGCCTAACGCCCCTCAGAGCGTTCTACTGAACCACAACATCCCATCTATCAAAGGACACGGCCTTCACTAACGAAGTGTCTGCAAGGAGAGTAAGGACTATCGAATGCCGTCTCTGTTACCGAAACAAACACGAAATGGATTTGCACGCATGCACAAACACGCGCGAGGCATTAGGCCTTCACTGAGAGGCCGTCCAGTGGGGTCAATAAAGCTCACCCCGTCCTCAATCACTGCAGGACAGAGCAGACGCATATCAAGAGTAAGCTGGAACATTGGCAACTGTTCTCCTAAAACCCCATTGTATAACACAAGTCAGTATGCTAATAGCTGTGTGATCAGTCTTCAGACGTTTTCAAACCGTCTCTTAATATACGACCGGTGCTGATAAGAAACAGAGAAAGTAACTTATATAATAAGGCTCTCGCGAGGCCCGCAAAGTTGCAACTGCGTATAAGCTTCACGGAGGTACTAAAGAATAGTACAACAAATTGGAACAGGAGCGAAGTTCGCTCAGCGAGCGCTAACTTTTTGAATTAAAACAAAAATAAAGAGCCTTGTAGATTACAAGCCTCGACCAATAATTAGAGTGATGCTTCCGAGGAGGTTCTGCGTAGCCTACCAGAAGCCCAAGAGCCACCAGTATCCCCAGCCGACGGTATTGATATAGACAATGTTACAGATCATTACAACAACACCTTGGAATAACCAAGTTGACATCTTTATGTATCCCATGATGTAGAACGGAGGGTTAGATGAGGATGTGTAATGGGTAAGATGTCCTGAAAGAGTCGTATATGCCAAAGCACGGCATCCAAGCTCCATAGGAACATTGGCATGCTGCATGATCTCGAGGAATAGAGGGAACATAGCGGAGACATGTGCAGTAATTGATGCGAAGAGATACTGTGAGACATAGAATACTGCTGTGCAAATCCACACAGCTGCATAAGCTGGCAGCGAAGATAAGTTGATCTTAATGGCCAACCACTGGAAAAAGCCAGTCTCCTTGAGCTGGGTGGCAATCATGAGGAGAACACCAAACCAAAGGAAAAGATCCCAAGCGGAAGAGTTATTAACGATATCCTTCTTAACATCGATAATGCCAAGCATTAGTAGCATGGACACACCCATGATAGCCACACCGGTGGTGCTATAAGGTACAAACTCGATCATAGATGAGACAATCCATAAAATGATAATACCGATGAAGACGCAAAGCATGGCAATCTCTTGCTTCGACATCCGGCCCATCTCAGCAAGCTTGGCGTTGGCAATGGTCTTTGCTTCGGGGGTTCTCTTGATTTCCGGAGGGACCACCAGGAAGACGACCAAGGGGGCATAGATAAGAGTGATGATCCCAAGAGGAGCCATACTATAAGCCCATGCACCCCAGGCAATGTTAACGCCGACCGCAGAGCAAAAGTTGGCCATCATTGCGTTCCAGGCACCACCAGTAAGCCAGCAAACAGATGACGAGGTATTGGCAACGATCTCGTTCATGATAAGGAAAGCACCGATCTTCTTTTCGGTACCCTTCGCAGGATCGGAGTCGAAACCTTCCTTCAGCAAGGGGGTAATAATAGGCAGCAAAATACCGGCGGCACGGGCAGTTGAAGAGGGAATAGCAATGGCCAAGATGAACTCGCACAAACAGAAGCCATAAGCAAGGCCAAGAGTGGTGGATCCGAGATACTTGAGGATGACGAAACAAATTCGCTTACCAAGGCCACTCGAGACAAAACCACTAGCAATGAAGAATGCCATAACGACCAGCCACACAGTGTCATTACCGAAACCAGAGAGGACCTGATCGGTCGATAGAATGCTAGTTACGGTACAGAAACCCAGGGCACAAATACAACTGGCCGACATTGGCAAAGGCTCGAGCACGGCAGCAAGAATGGTAACCAGGAATGCCACGAAGACCTGCCATGTGTGGGGCTCCAAATCAGATGGATGCACCCACCACAATGCAAGGGCCACGATGGCAAGGAATATAAGAAGGGGAATATTGATACCCTTCCACTCGTTCTTCTGCCAATTTTCCCATCTCGCCCACACGTGACCGAACTTTGACTCGCGAAGTCGACCAGTCGTTCGCGTCCATGCGGTGGTCGGCTTCTTGTCGTTAACGTCGGACTCGGTGAGGGGTAGGCTACCTTCGGACATGGTTGAGGTTAGAAAACCACTGAAGGTAAGAGCTCAACGACTGGAAAGGGAGAAATTCCGCGGTTCAACTTGAAGTTCGGAGAAGCTAGCCCAACGCAAAAGAACGGCTGTCTTCGCAGGCTCAGCTATTTGAATTTGCACGCATGCGCAACTGCCGTTTTCGAAAGGGGGAGTCCATGCACGAATCGACCCCATCGTGATCAAGTAGAAACTCTCGAGCTTCAACCAAACTGGCTACAGCAGTAATTGAGCTCTGATGGTGTGGCGGTGAGGGCATTGAACAAGTTGCAGCCAGCAACTTGCAGTGTAAGTCCCTTTTTCCAGGGCAGCGGTGTCGCTCGCCGTGCAAGCAAGGGATTTTCAAACCAGTATGAAGTATCTTGTTTAACTGCGTTACTGCGAGGGTATTCCCTTTGGAAATTATTGCCCATCAACACTTGACGCGAATGGCCGAGAGAATACTGATGCCCTGGAAAAGTAGCTTCACCCACGCAAGTTACATGCACCAATCGGATCATAGCTTATCTAAGCGGAGGTTAGCACGATCCTAGGCAAACGCAATGGTCACCCTGCCCACCATTATTGCCACATTCCTCTACAACACTTTCAACACAAAGAGCAGATGCATAGTTGCTACTATAGATAAACTTATCTTGATGTACGGCTCGACGAACACCGCCTTCAGCAATAGACGACGGGCCGAAACTACTTGAAGAGTAATTGGTTACTCAGTATGCTGCGTCAAAACAAGATAACTGGTTCTACACTGGATCCCAGTGTATAGAGAGGCAGCTCTTAATAATTGAATAATCGAGGTAAAGAAAGTAGAATGTTATAACAGGCTATACCATATAGCTAGGTTCGGATGAACTTTTATAGAATACAACTAAAGTTAAAGAAACTAAATAATGAGAATCACTGCTCCCAGTAGCCTAGCAGCCACCAGTAGCCGAAACTCACAGATATAAGCAAAACAAAGTTTACACACATAACACAGGCGCCCGTTATCCACCATTGTTTGTTGGTAACGTAACCGAGACTAAAGTATGCCGGGTTAGCAGCTGAGGTATAAGGAGTTAAATGCCCAGACCAAGTGCACAGAGCCAGAGCTCGACAGGCAACTTGCGGGGGAACTCCAGCAGCCAGCGCTACTTGAAGCAATGCGGGATATAGAGCTGACACATGAGCCGTGATTGAGGCAAACACGTACTGTGTAACGTAAAAAATTAAGCAGACCACCAAAAGGCAGGCATAGGGCGGGAGGGAGCTGAGATTTATAAGATCAGCCAACCACACCCAGAATCCTTTGTTCTTCAATTCCGAAGCTAACATAAGTAGCACAGAGAACCAAAGCAATAAATTGAAAGCACCTTTATCAGTTATGATATCCTTCTTGACATCGATAATACCACACAGCAACAGAACAGCAACGCCCATAGCTGCAACGCCAGTAGATGTGAAAGGGAACACTGTTTTCACAATGGATGAGAGAATCCACAATAGGACCATACCAATGAAAACCACGAGCATGGTGATTTCTCTGGCGCGCATAGGCCCCATCTCCTTCAGCTTCTCTGTGGCTAGCTTCGGAGCCTCGGGAGTCTTCTTGACTTCAGGAGGATATACGAAGTAAACGATGAGAGGAATACAAGCCAGCTGTATTATTCCTGCCGGAGCTTGTGAGTATGCCCAACCGACCCACGATAGGTTAACGCCAACATCGTTCATAAATTGCACCATCATGGCATTCCAAGCACCACCAGTGAGCCAGAAGGCTGCTGCCACGGCATCAGCACTGATCTCGACAAGAACAATGTATGTGCCGATCCGCCTCTGAGTACCCAAGGCAGGATCCGATTGAAATGCTTCCTTCATTAAAGGGTGGAGGATAGGCAAGAGGACACCGGCTGCCCTTGCAGTGCATGAAGGAATAGCCAACGAAAGGACCAGTTCGCAGAGGCAGATGCCGTATCCAAGGCCTAAGGTGGTAGAACCCACGTACTTGAGGACCATGAAGCACATTCGTTTGCCCAACCCAGTAGCAGCAAAACCACTAGAAAAGAAGAAGGCAAACATAACGAGCCATACAGAGCTATTAGCGAAACCAGAGAGCATCTCATCTGTAGTCAGAACACCAGTCACTGCACACACACCGAGACTAACTAAACATACACCAGCCAAAGGTAAAGGCTCGACGACTGCAGCGACAATGGTGCACACAAATAGCACGAAAACCTGCCACGTATCAGAACCAAGGCCTGCAGGTACCAACCACCATAAGATGAGACCAAGGATGAAGATTGCGGCGACCTGAGGTATGTTCGCACCGGGCCACACATTCTTATGCCACTCTCGCAGCTTTTGCCACTTCCCTTTGATACCAGTAGCAGGCTCAGGTTGTTTTTCGAAGTTGTCCTCTGTCATAGGCAAGACCTCAGAAGCGTCGGTTGAAGCGCTCTTCTTATGCCAAAACCGCATACGATCCCAGCGACTGCTCTTGCTATTGCTCGAAGTCTCGGATACAGCCTGACAGCTACCAGATGACGAATCCGTAGCTGCGCTCGACAGAGGCAACGGGGCTACCCCCTCGGGTTGCAAGACCTTACAGGCTCCACTCATTGTAAGTATCGAATAGGAACTGTCAGCTGTCAAATGTCGCGTTAAAACGTGCTAGCGTGCCTGAGAGCTACTGAGCTGCGATGGCCCACGTAGGGGACAACTAACACAAAACTTTCGAAGACAAAAAATATTGAATTTTACGGTAGCTGGTAATTGATGTGGCGCCCTTGAGCGCATACTAAGGTTATCAGTAGCCAATGATGCGCCAGTAGCCGAACCCTATTGTGCAGAGAACGACAAAATTGATAGCAAAGAATACAAGCCCCATCGTCCACCATTGCTTAAGACTGACATAGCCCAAAGCGAAATATCCTGGGTTCGTGGAAGAGGTATACGGGGCAATGTGCCCAGCAAGGGTACAGAAAGCCAAAGCCCGGCAGGCCATTCCAGCTGGTACATTGGCCTTGATAGCAATCTCGAGTAGAGGCGTGAAAAGCGCTGAAACATGCGCAGTGATCGATGCGAATCCATACTGTGTGATATAGAATATGAAACAAACCAATAATAAAGCTGCGAGAGGGCTTAGCGAACTCAGACTCCACAGCCCGGCCACCCAGGAGAAAAAACCCTTGGCCTTAAGCTGGGCCGAGAGCATCAGTAGAACGCCAAACCATATTAAAAGGTTGAAGGCGGCCTTGTCGGTGGCTATGTGCTCCTTGACGGAAATAACACCCAAGAAGAGTAAGACAGCAACGCCCATCCCGGCCACACCAGCAGCGCTTAGCGGTATAGTAGTTTTGAAGGTCGACGACAGGATCCAAAGAAGCACCACGCCAATAAATGTTGACAGCATGGCCTTTTCTTTGATACTCATTGGTCCCATTTCCTCTAGCTTCGTAGTAGCCATTTCAGCTGCCTCGGGCGTACTTTTAATTTCGGGTGGAAACACCAAGTAGACCACGATGGGTACCAACGCGAGCGGCACGAGACCTACTGGGAGGAGAGCAGTTGCCCAACCAACCCAGGATAGGTGTTCGCCTGCCACTTCTTCCATCAGTTGAACGGTCATAGCATTCCATGCACCGCCTGTCATCCAGCACGCACCAGCAATAGCATTAGCAGTTATTTCGACCAATACAATGTACGTGCCAATACGACCTTGAGTACCAAACTCAGGATCAGACTGAAAAGCCTCTGTCATCAACGGCTTCAGAATGGGCATTATAACACCCACAGCACGCGCGCTGACAGACGGTATGGCAATAGCAAGGAGCAGTTCACAGAAACATATACCATAGCCAAGCCCAATAGTGGTAGCACCCAGGTACTTCAAGACGATGAAGCAAAGACGTCTACCAAGTCCAGTGGCCACGAAACCACTTGATAAGAAGAACGCAAACATGACCAACCATAGGGCTTCGTTGGCAAACCCGGAGAGCATCTCTGAAGTTGTCAGAACACCGGTAGCGGAGCAGATGCCCAGTGCTATGAGGCACATTGCCGATATTGGCAGAGGTTCGACTATCGCACCAACTATGGTGAAAACGAATAGAGCGAACAAATGCCATGCCTCCGTAGAGAGCCCAGAAGGAGAAGGCACATTCCAGAGGAGTAGAAAAACGACTAATACACCAGCGAATAGCAGAAGGTTTGCTCCCGGCCAAACGTGCTGATGCCAGTGCCAAACGCGACGCAAGACTCCAGCGGAGGGAGGGCGCTCCACAGTTCGCGCCTGAGAGTGAATGAAGGGCTCGTTAACTGATCCTTTCAAAGTCATGGTCGTTGGATGAGAAACAGCTGAAAGTAGAAGTAGGATGACTGGGTGCTAGCGCTGCGTGCTGAAGCACCCACAACGCGTGGCTCTTGGATGATAGCTGGATTGAAGCCCCTCTGTAGGAATCTACGCATTATTCGGTCGTCAATTCGATAATATTGTATACTGTGTTTTCTATGAGAATGTGTCAGTTGCCGACTTGACTGCCTCAGTAAATCGATAGATGTTTACCATATAGTGACGTCATTTCACACACATTCGAAATATCGACAGTTGTTGCCATTAAAAATAATTCTGTGTGTTGTAACAAAAACCATACAGCTAGGCAGCGTAGATGACATAATCTCTAATTCGTTGGCCGTTTACGACCTTCGCGCCAACGCCGTTCAATGCGGCGAACCCGCGAGCCTTGTGCGACCTCTCTCGTACTACGACATTAGCACTAGCTCGGGGTGTTCTGGCGGTTGGACGAGAACTATAATACGGAAGATATTCAAACGATAGTCTCTTAGGCCTGGTCACTGCCTGTTAAAGTGCGCGTCTGTATACTCAAGACCAATTGGTCAACTCGACAGGATCTGCAATTACTCGACAGCGTGAAGCTGTCGAGTAAAACGTGAGAAATAAATGATTAATAAGAAGAGAAATACGTGATTCCGTGGACTCGGACTTCTGCAGACCTAGTCTCACTGAGCACACGCACACACCGAGTGGTGCCATCAACAAAGGACTGAATAAAAGCGATGTAGGCAGCATCGCTATAGAAAGTACAGCATAGCCGCATCATGGACATTTGGACAACGCCAAGGATTCGGATCATCGCCAATAGCCAAGCAACCACCAATAACCAAAACCAACAGAGATAAGTAAAATGAAGTTCACGGCCATCACCGCGACACCGACCAACCACCATCGTTTCGATGATACGTAGCCAAGGCCATAATATGACGGATTCGACGTGCAACTATATGGGGTTATGTGTCCAGCCCAAGTGCAAACGGCTAATGCACGAGCAGCGACTTCAACGGGAACACCTGCTGCGGAGCTAATCTGAAGACAAGCGGGGAAGAGGGCAGCGACTCTGGCAGTTATTGAAGCGCAAGCATACTGGGACAACGTGAATAAAAGACAGATGATGACAAGACAGGGATAAGGCGATAACGAATGCAGATCTATTCTCTGCGATAGCCATTTCCAAAATCCGGCCTCTTTCAGTTGATCAGCGTACATAATGAGGATCGAGAACCACAGTAATAAATCAAATGCACTTTTGTCCGTTATGATATCTCTCTTGACATCGATAACCCCAAGAATGAGCAATGTTGCAACCCCGAACATAGCCACCTCAGTAGTGGTAAACGGGAAGATATTATTGAGAGAAGACGATAAAATCCATAGAAGAATAACCAGAATGAAGACCACCAAAAGGGCCTTCTCTGACAAGCTCATCCGACCAAGCTGGCGAAGCTTGTCACTGGCGACCACAGGTGCCTCAGGAGTTCGCACTATCTCTGGACGACAGAGGACAAAGATGAAGAGCGGCATTATTGCCACAGCGACTATTATAATAGGAGTTATTGAATACGCCCAGCCGAGCCAAGTCAGGTCCACTCCGACGTCGGACATGAATTGGACCATTAGGGCGTTCCAAGCTCCAGCAGTTAACCAAGATACTCCTGTGATAGAGCCTGAAGCATTCTGCACCATAACGACATAGACACCTATGCGCTTCTCGGTCCTCATAGCAGGATCTGACTGGAAGGCCTCTTTAAGAAGTGGCTCGATAATAGGCAAAAGTATTCCAACGGATTTGGCTGTTGCCGATGGGATACCAAGGCCCAATATCACCGAACATAGACAGATGCCATAGGCCAGGCCAATGGTCGAGGACCCCAAATACTTGAATACAATAAAGCAAATGCGTCTACCAAGCCCGGTAGCAAGAAAAGCGGACGATATAAAAAAGGCAAATATGACCAACCAAACCGCCGAGTCCGCGAAGCCTAGAAGAATCTGTCTTTCAGAGAGCGCGCCCGTCAGCGCGGCTACAGCAATGCTGACCAAGGATACCCCACTGAGGGGCAGTGGTTCAAGAATAGCACCAACTATAGTACAGAGGAATATCACGAAGATATGCCATGCGGTAGAACTGAGCCCTGGGGGGACAAGCCACCAAAGAATAAGGCCAAGCAGGATGATGGCCACCGTGGCAGGAATTTTGGTGCCGGGCCAGATGTTCCTATGCCAATAAAGCATACGTTGCCAAAGGCTCATTTTTGGCATACTGGTCATGATGTGCGCATCGCTGTTCGAGGTACTTTCGTCCTTGTCAGGGTCAATAGCGAAAACACTCGAAACAGCAGGGGGAGAGTTGCCCACAGCGATATGAGGCATGGTAAAGGGGGACACTATTGGATAAAACAGTTACCGACGAAACAGCTGCACTGGCTTATCTCTCGCTACTCACCCAACCTCGCAGGGCTTTGAATGAGCTCACTGAACAAAACACGCAATTGATATAGTGACAATATCCATCTGCAGCAAATCGACCAGACGAGTGGCCTGAAGACCTCCAGTCAGTCTGAGAACTCAGTTCTTCCAATAACCTAATATCCACCAATAACCAAACCCTACAGACATCAACAATGCCATATTAACCACAAAGAGTATAACGCCCATAAGCCACCATTCCCCGGTCTTAACGTAGCCCATGGCAAAGTAAGGTGGGTTAGATGATGACGTGTACGGGGTAAGATGACCAGATAGTGTGGTATAGGCTAAAGCTCGGCATCCCATCTCCATAGGTACACCTGCTTGCTGCATAATAGACAGGAAAACAGGGAACAACGCTGACACATGAGCGGTGATAGAAGCAAAGGCATATTGGGTTGCATAGAATATAAAGGTGATAAGAATGGTAACAGGGACTGGTGACATCCCAGACAAGTTGATAAGAGACGCGAACCAGTCAAAGAAACCCTTTTCCTTGAGTTGGGTAGCCAGCATCAATAACACACCGAACCATATAAGCAGATCAAATGCTCCCTGATTGCTGACGATATCGTCCTTGACATTAATAATACCCAAGAACAGCAGGCAGGCTACTCCTATAGAAGCTACGTCCGTTGTCGAGAATGGAAATATATTCTTCAGCATCGAAGACAATATCCACAGCAGAACAACGACGACGAAGACTATCATCATTTGGATTTCTCTCGGGCTGATCGGTCCCATCTCCTTCAGCTTGTTTTCGGCAATGCTGCGCGCCTCTGGTGTCTTCTTGATCTCTGGTGGGAATACTAGAAAGATGACCAAGGGCGCGACAGCCAAGGGAAAGATGCCCACCGGGACCATACTGTAGGCCCACTCGACCCAGCCGACATTCACACCAACGTGTTGCATAAACTGAGCCATGAGAGCATTCCACGCTCCACCGGTCAGCCAGCTTATCGACGAGGTAGCATTAGCCGTAATCTCAACTAGGATAAGATATTTCCCTATAAGCTTCTCCGTTCCCTGCTTCGGGGTGGAGCTGAAGCCCTCCTCCAGAAGCGGCTGGATAATAGGCAGCATAATACCAGCCGCTCGAGCGGTTGATGATGGTATAGCGATGGCCAGGATGAACTCGCAAAGGCAGAAGCCGTAGGCGAGACCAAGAGTGGTAGTTCCGACCAGCTTCAATACGTAAAAGCAAATCCGCTTGCCTAAGCCGGTGGAGACGAAACCACTAGAGATGAAGAAGGCGAAGACTATGAGCCATACCGTATCGTTGCCGAAGCCCGAGAGCATCTCCTGAGTAGTTAGAGTTTGAGTCAGCGCAATTATGGCCAACATCACCAGGCATACACCAGACATAGGCAACGGCTCCATAATTGCTCCCAAGATAGTGACCAAGAAGAGCACAAAGACGTGCCAAGTCTGAGCAGCCAGACCCGATGGAACCACCCACCAGAGCGCCAGGGTGACAATGACCAGGAGAAGGCTCTCGAAGAGGTTAGCGCCGCGCCACTGTGTTTTATGCCAATACCACATCTTCTGAAACATATTCTTCTTCTTAGGTATGCCAGTCTCTGGTGCTGGCAAGGCGTCAACATCGATAGTGGACATAGACCTTCCACCAGAGGGCCTTCGATCTTCACTTATAGTAGCTGAGGGGCGACGGACGGCCATTCCGCAGTTCAACGCTGCACTCCCAAACTTTAACGAATTGAGGCACAACAACAATACCAACAGGAAACAGTACATGCAGTTGGTAAATTGGCGAATGGTACAAAGTATCTTCAGCTGTCTCCATTCAACAGCGGAATAGCCGAGCTCCTATGAGCACCGTCTCGGGCCGAGACGAGAGCCGCGCCCTTGCCTTGAAGGAACCGTATCAATGATGTCTCGATGCTGCGGGCCTCTCCTCGCCCTCTGGCCAAGATGCAGTCAACACCAGAGATAGCATATTCCTCTTCAAACCGCTTACGGTGCTGCTCTAAACGCTGCGATAAGTTCTCAGTTTCTCCAACGTAATATCGTCGACCACAGCTGCTCCGGATTGGGGATAGCTCTAGCACGTACACAACCGGACTGGCCTGATACAGTGGCGGTGGCATCGACTCTGGCGTGGTGAGGTGCAACAGGCTTTCCAAATGTCCTTGGCTAGACACTGCCAGTATCGCCGCCTCCAGGTCTATATCCGGTTCATCGTCAGCAGGCAAAGGCGACCAGCGCCGGTCCATGTCCTCACCCTCGAGAGCCCCTCGGAGCTGCATTGCCCTATGGACCATAGCAGCCGGCAAACTAGCCTTACTAGCCGTAAAGATGCCCATAGAGTTGCTGCAGATCCCGGGCTCTATCTTATACGTTAGTCTCCGAGACGGACAAGGATCGCCGTCCCCGGCCGGCACCTCCTCAACTCGCATCCTCCACTTTGCTATCGACCCTCGGATTTCCTCCGACAAAACCCGTAGAACTTCAATCTGCAGATGGGTAGCCCACAAGCACGCCACACCGTCCGTGACGAACCTCTCCAACTGACTAGCAGTCAGAGCTGCCCCGTCCAGAGGAGATGTCGCGCGCCCAAATTCATCAACCAAAACCAACGCCTTCGATCCCGGCCTCGAGGAGTCTCTGTCCACCACCTTCAACGTAGCGCACTCCAACGCATGAGCACTGAGTTGGTCCGAAGGCCGATCCCCTCGCGGAAACATGACAAGCAGATCCGTCAACCTACTCATGCTGCTTCCCTCCCCACACGGTGAAAAAAGCCCAGTGTTGGCCGTCAACGCCGCCGCACACACACTCCTCAGGAAGGTACTTTTGCCTGACTCATTGCACCCTGTCAAAAGTGCAAGCGACCGCCTAGCCAAGCTGAAGTCGTTAAGCCTTGCAGTGCCCCTCGGCGGCCCCTCCATCCAGTACGGTTTGAGGCCCTTAAGCTCCATCTCTACTCCATCATCACCTTCAATCAGATCCGCCATGTTCCATCCTCGCCGCAGTGAGTTCTCTGTGTGAAGATACCCAAAGGTCAGCACCACGCACCAGTGAGACGCTGCTATCAGCGCTCCCAGTCTCCCCGACAACTCTCCACAAAGATCTCGGAGCATCTTTCGTGACCGTGACGCCGCCCTATCGCACGCCGCAACATATTTCACCGCTGCCGACTCCACGCCTTTGGTAGTCCAGTACTTAGACGCTGCTTCGCTCCGCCCTCTTCCCCTACCAATTTTAGGATGATAAAATGCAGCCGCCCCCCTTCCCCCCTCCCATGGCCGTCGCCGCAGCGCTACGGTATTGCGAGCGCTCTCGAACACAGCAGAACTCGCAGCGGCCTCCAACGGCCACTCGCTAGCCATGGCCCCCAGCAGACCTTCTCGGGCCTCCTCAACCTCTGTACAGTCAACCTTCACTGCGCCCATAAATCCGCCTTCATTTCGCTGGATGATTCCTTCCGGTAACACCGAGGCGTCTCCCCCCGCCGGCCCCTCTTCACCGTCAACAAACAGCACTTTCCGAATGGCCCCGATAGAGTCCACGCAGCCTTGCCTCATGCTGCCAATATCACACCCGCTCTCCGCAGCCACGATACGGCTTACGGCGGCCACGACCTCCGGCTCATCTGCCAGCAAAATATCATAGGACTTCACCACAGCCGTGCAACAGTCGTAGACATCTCGAAGCGAGGATACGTTAGCCGTGCCGCTTTGAAGGTATTGGACCTGATAGGAAATCTTACTCCCAAGTGAGTAGCTTATGTGACTGTCGAGGGTCGCGAAAGCTCCCGAATACTTCCACTCGTAGGCCACCCTATATAGAGCAATGACACTACAAGCTGGTCACTCCTGGAAGCCACTGCAGTATGAATAGTTGTCCCAAGACACTACAGCATGGAAGTGAAAAGCTAAAGCAATGAGGATGCCAAGTGTACAAGGGGCGCCTTGCTACAACCTCGAGACACACAGAATTACACGGCAAATGACCAGAAAATGAATGATCGCCACTCAACAGTGTAAAAACACAACGGTATAAAGGATGGCATTCCAATTTGAGGTCCCAATACCCTTTCCTTTCCCCTTTAGTAGTACCATCCTTGCCACATTAGTCGGCTTAAGCTGCGGCAGTGGCCTCCTCATAGTCCTCAGGAACAACAATAGATATCTCATATCGTCAACATACACCCCAGCTGGCGGCCTCAGCAACCATCTGCGAGCGAACCGAAGTGTGTGGGCCGGAGCCGTGGAGGGGAGGAGA
Source organism: Perkinsus chesapeaki (assembly GCA_013115145.1). Lineage (NCBI taxonomy): Eukaryota > Perkinsozoa > Perkinsida > Perkinsidae > Perkinsus > Perkinsus chesapeaki. The sequence goes on from JAAPAO010000022.1 coordinate 19,707, forward strand.
CTGTGTATCTGACAAGAGTCCAATCAGTAGGGGCGTAGAACGCTCATCATTCCTCTATGTAGTCTATCTCAGTGAAACAGAAGAGAGCTCTTGAATTATTCATTTTATGGCCACTAATGCCAATGCCAAATGGAGTGGTAAAATGTTTCCGGGCACTGAGGTTTCAACACAGCGGAGGAGGATACAAGCTACTATGCAAGGTGCCGTCAAGCGAACTAAAACTGGCAAGGTGAAAATGACCGATAAATAGAGAGCCTCACGACACTGATGACTACTGATGCTTCGGTGAGAAGCAAAGACCACGAAGACCCCGAATCTCCGACTCTCCCAACAGAGCAACTTCTATTTCAAAAAGCCTGATCTAGGTCTGAGGCTCTACTCTAGCGCATAGTTGCTTACTAAACCGTCATTGGTACAACAAAATGCGAGTACTACCAGATTTGGCACTCCTCCACCAGCATCCACGCTGCCTCTCCCAAATGGATCACTATTATCTCTAACTTGTCTATCTCCAGTAGATATACCAATACAATTAGCAGCATCAGCATAGGGTGGAGCCAGCCCCCCACAGGCGGCCTTCACCCCTCCGGACGCCCTACCAGTACCCTCTACTGCTCTGAACTCCAGCTCTCTCGCCGAGCCTTCCGAAGGCAATGCAGCTTCCTCAGCAACCTTCTGCAACAACACCTCCAGGAAGGACTCTTGGCTCTGCTGGGGCTCTAGAGATTCAAGAGATACTGTGAAAGCCGATGCCAACGGTAACTGAGCAAAAGAATGAGACCGTTTGAGTGTCCCAGGACGACACAATCCTATTGTCCCGTTCCTAGTAGCCCTCAGTGAGCCCTCACCTGCTCACTTTCAGCAGCCTCTACTGGGAGCCAGTCAAGTTGCGCTGTACTGAGCTCGGGTGGCACCATAACCGGTAGAGCTGTCGCCTTATACCACGCTGATGCCTCCGCCAACAAGCCCATTACCCCCTCTGGAGTCAACCCGCTGCTTAGACAGTACTCTCGTGACTCCAACCATACCTGAAGAAGCCCTCGTTGTTCTTTATAGGTTCGGAATATCTGCCGCTTGAGCACCGTCATTTCTTAACCGATTCGCTCTCGAGGATGCCCTCTTCTATGCTATAAATGCAATCAATGGCTGCTCTTCAATGCTTGCAAGAAAGCCACAGCAACCTTCTGACACTTACTCGAAGCACTTTCGTCTACCATTACTAGATTATGTTTATCCCAACACCATCCTACCTGTACAAGAGTATATGTCTCTGTGCCCTCCATCAGGTCTCGATAAAGCCCAACTCTAGGAGCGGCTGGACGCTCCTCATCACTAAGAACGGCCACTATACGTACTTCTCGGCACGAATGTTTGAAGAAGCAAGTTTCAGCCAGCAACTGCGACCTTTCCCCTTCAATGCTCCTACCGGATAGACAGGTCTTCGCTGTTGGCCAAAGTGCTCTGGGCGGCCACACCTCCACTGATGTAATTGGGATTCGCTGGAGACACCAATTGGGAGAGGTACCTGCAGATATTCTAGCGGAGCGAAGCATTTCCCGAATACACGTTTTACCTCTGCTTGCCCTTCCTCTTCCTTTCCGGTCCCTTTGTGAAATCAGATTCATTAGCCTCTTCATAAACTGCAGCCGAGAAGCCTTTTTCCGTTAAGGAATCAAGAACCATCTGTAGTTGATCTTTCCTACCAATGAAGTTACTTACCATTCCACTCTCCCAGTGTCCTACCGGCAACCTGCTCTGGGCCGACCTGCCATAGGGTTGAGCCCACAGTAGTTGACAAGCATCACAGCATCGACCCCATAGGTCTCGTAGAAGTCGCCACACCGTACCAGCTGGACCTATTAAAGAAACAAAGTTACCGAGACACGCAAACTAGGAGGAATTCCGAGGTCCAGTAACGCAAGCGACGATATCACCATTAACAAAGATGTCATTCACAGCGTCCTCTATTCCAAGTGCCTGCTGAATTTTCAGAACTCGGCGTCAAGCACACCGAAAGGTTTGGAGAAACAACTAAACACGAGACGCGAACAATCGCCCAATCATCGAGAGGCTTGGTTGCTAGCTTTCATGGTTCGAGAGTAAGTCGGTGGCACGAGGCAATATCCCTGCATGTCAATACCAATCTCACGTGACGCTTCGGTTCCAGGTTGGATCTCGACTCTGAAGTCCCCTTGATAAACTTTCAAAGCATTATGGGCGTTCTTTGTGTAACCGACAGCGATGCGGCGAGCTGTTATATTCACATCGTCAAGCAGGTCGTCTATCGCCCATAACATAGGGAAAACACTCGAGTTTAGGTGCCGAAGAAGCTTAGATTCTAGGCCTTAGAAGACGTGACATGGCAGGCGCCTTTTGAATCCAGGTGCCTCTTGGGATCATCTTGCGATCTACCAGAGCCGCTAAGGGTCTCTCATGATCAGGGTCTCATCATGACTCACGCGGACTACACTAACGTGAGACAGGAAGTTCGGAGATCGCTTTGGGGTCGTTCCGACTCGGAACTTCCGAGATATGATGGCGTTCTCCGAAAGAATTCGTGACGGATTATCCGTCAATGAACGTATCACTGCAGTCTGCCGTATCCTCGGTGTTTGTGTTGGGGTGTACCCTACGATTTCCCTTATCCCGCATACGCCAGGAGAAATCCGGGTGAGAACTAAATCTATACCCCATAACCTAATCACAAGGGCCTTCTGCTTTAGTTACAACTCCGCCCAATAGTTGTGTCCCTTCTTGACGAACCTGACTGGTTACTTGGTGTACTCCTCGGTGTAATGTGAGTGAAGCATACACCGACATAGTTCCGCTTGATAGAAATCTCGTGGGTCGTTAACATCCATGTGGTGATGGGTTACCACCGACAGCTGAGACGTACCCAGCACCAGTCGAGCTGATCCTAAGATCCATGGAATCCACATTCTCTGGGATGTGACAAACCATATATACTAAAAACCATAGAGTAAGTCATTCCCAAATCCTTTTATAATTTTTCAAGCAGAAATAAATTCGATACAACCTCTACTTCATGTTTATTCCTGCCAGCTCCGCCAATACTACTGATTCCGGTCGCATCCTTTTTCCTTCTAAGGTAAACTCCAACAGAGATCCATTCCCTCCTGTCCGCCTAGTAGTCGGCGGCGTATATCCAAGCTCATTAGCCTCCAATGAGAGCATTGGTATCTGTACTATTATTCTCATTCAGCCAGTAACCATCACAATCCTACCAATTGAAGTGCCGATGGCCTTTGCATTCTCGTGAGCCATCTTCTACACGCCCCAGCAACCCCCACTGAAGATGATGATGCCACAGAGCTAAAAAGCCTCTGGCCACTAGGGCCCACCAGACCGACCCAAAACATCCCTGTAACACCTTAACCAAACCTGTACACCTAAGTGTCTCACTAAACCAAACACAGACAACTGTTCCACATCAAAGTAACATTCATGCTCTCGTCCAGCCCTATGGTAACCATCTTCATTCCCAGCATGGCTCATCCCTCCTGTCGAACCTCGGTTATTAGCACACTGCTGCCCTGACTCTTCCGTCGCTCCTCTTCCTCCTTCTTTGACTTCGCGGCTGCCGCCGCCTTCGCTGCTTCTAGCTCCAGTCGGGCTCTCAATGATGGATGCTTCAATATCATTGATGCCCTAGGCAGCCAGCCCTCCACAACACCTACCAAAAAAGCGGAGCGAAGCCAGAAAAACCGAGACTCTACCAGGTCTGGTGTTCTTGATGAAGGCCACAATCTCAGCGCTGCTAACAGGAGGATGCGTTATAACGTCAATAGATTCCACCTGAAGCCCAGCCAGTTCAAATTAACCTTGACAGCGTCCCGATTACCATCTCCCTCAATTCCATACTCTCCTTGAACTCCTCATCACTTATCCTTTTTGTTAGCTCCTTCACAGTGTTAAATGTGATGTCACCAGCAGCCTCTATGACCCTTTTAAGATAGTCCAAGACATACACCACAGCCGGTACACATATAATCGCTCCAGTATGGACACGAGCTGTTTCCCCAACAGGCCCGTTATCCGCCGCTGCCACCGCTGCTGCCTCATTAGCAGCCGCTACCTCAAGTCTTATCAATCCCTCCAACCACTTCAATGTACTCTCGTACCTGCCCAACCCCATCAAAGCCTTCTAAAGATCCCAAGTGTAGATTTTGAACACTTATATTTTCCCTATAGATGATGCCTCAGATACATGCGTACGTTGAACCGCCTTGACCGGTGGCCAGAATATTCACCCCTATCCTGGCTGAGGCACAAATTCAGGAGCGAGCTAGCGCCACACCAAGACCCACCGACCAATAAATTGGTGACAACAACTTCGCTGTTTAAACCTCCCTTCATTACCACTCTCGCCTCTCTCGTGACCTATCCGACTCATAATAGTCCTCCAGCATCCTCTTCTCATTACCAAGCCGCAACCGTTGTAGTGCCACCTCGGGGCGTCTACATCAACATTACATAAAAGCAAACCGCATTGAGATGTTACCGAATAGTCTTTGCCAGAGACCGCTCCTCAGAAGGGTCTTTACGCCTCAACAACTTGGCAAACTCAGCATCAATCCCCTCTTCGAATATCCGTCGCCTACGTCCACAATGCCCTACGCTATATCACCCTTACCCACCTTCTGGCTGCGTTCCTTCCTCTGTCTAGATCGAGGAAACGTAGAGTGCCAATCACCTTATCAGCCTCTCTATCAAACTTCTCTTTATGCCCCTGACACACCGTAACAGTTATCGCGCTACTCCCTTTCCTCAAATGCACCACTAACCACGGCACGAGCCGTGTCAGTCGTCTGGAAAGTTGCGGACTGCCTCGATCTCATCACATTCCTTCACTGCTCCGACCTCTCACAGAGAGCCAATGCCCAATCCCCCATCCCTTATTACCCTTAAAGTTGCCATCATGCTATCGTAAGCTATAGTGTCCTCGAGACCCGTCCTCAACGGTGTCTCGATTTCCGGTAAATAAAGGTCCGAGAACCAGGACGAGCTAGTTAATGCTGCCCGAAACGGTCTTTCCGTCGCCGGCTCCTCTATAACAATAGGCTGCGGCCTGTTCCCCTTCTTCATGCTCCCCGACATAGTGCTGCTTGCTTGGGATGACGTCCCGGTGGCTTTTGTCTGCAGAAATACAGCTAAGCCGTACCCTAGTGAAAACTACTTTGAGACGTGCTCGACGACGAGAAACTGCAAATCAAAAGTTACAAGACCGCAACAACGACCTTGCACGACTACGCCGGCCAGCTAACCAATCTTTCCCACAGAATCCCGATTGCCCCGAGTAACTGCCAACCATCACAGCCTGGTAACATTTCCCTTCATCCTCCAGCCCATATAACTTATTAGACCTCCTAAACCGTGCTGCCCTACTCCTATCTCATACATCATCATCCAAGACAGGACGCAGCTAGCCCCATCCATTACCTCTTTGATTTCCACCTGCTTGCTAGCCGCCAGCAAGGGTAACATAGGCGGCCCTCCACCGCTGCCTACCGAGCCAACCGATAGCCTCCGTGGGCTTGAGCAAGGTGTGAAGTTTAGACTGCCTCTTCGTGGAGTTGCCAAGCTCGAACGTCTCGAGCTCATGCCTCCCAGACTACTCCGTCGGCATTGTAATGCCTTCAACCGATAAAGCCAAGAGCCCCTTCTAAGACTAACCTGAGCCACTAAAGCTAACGTGTGCTTTTGGCAACACTCACCTTTCGCCGAGACGGTCGCCGCACTGGTCGAGGCTCAGATACCAGGAAGTATCTAGGAAGCTCCATGATATGCAATATCTTCTCCTAGGTTACCCCTTGGCATTCATTTCCTTCTTTTTCTCATCCTGTACCCTATCAAAGCCCTTCTCTATCCTCACCGTCCAGGGCTCCTCCTCAGTTGACTTGCGTCCTCCTTCACCCTACAATTATAACGCTGCTTCTACGGTGAACATCTACGTCTACCTCCCCCGCGGCGGCAGCAGCCGCAGCTGCTATTGCCTCCCCCAATCTCAACAGTTCATCCTCATCACCGGTAGGTTCATGTGCCCTGACCAACCCTGGCAACTACCAACCATCAACAAGTATGCCTCACTTGAGATGCGCCTCGACTCCCTGCAATTCTATCGGAAATGCCTTCAATGTCCGATCCGCGGCCGAATTGTAGTGAAGCCTAATGTTGGCTAACCTAGCCAGAGACTCCTGCCTCAATGGTCTCTTTGTTCTGTGACATCGGTTACATAGCACCCTCTTCACCCCCTATCCAGAGCAATTCCAGCGGAAAAGTCGGTATGACATCTACCTCATCAGCAACCTTCCGCCCAGTAAAGACCCTAAGCAGCTCCTTATACTCCTCATCCTTCTCCATTCTATCATATAACTCCCAGGGCAGCCTAGCCGTACCAGGGTGCCGACCAGCACACCGAGCACAGTCCTCTAGAGATCGATGCCTCCTCGTATCAAAGCCATAGGCTCGTCCGGGGAACTTGCTCTCCGCTGCCTGCACCCGTCTGGCACTTTCCTTCGCTCCTTGTCTGATGGCCACCATGGCAAGATCAAGTTTAGGCAACACGGGCTTAGCAGGTCGCCGATAGTAATGTACAGGTCGAACGAATCTTTTACTGACACAAAATACCGCCTTCAACCTAAGATTCAAAGTACCTCGGCTTTTTCGCTTCTGTCTTCTCTCTCCCACGACCTCCAGTGCCTCTACTGCCCATTGAGCCACCTACCGTCGACACCGTCGCCGAAGACGCCGCCACACTCCTTGGTGTGAGATTGGACCCTCCGCTTTTCACGCCTATCAGTCATCTTAAACTTCTCTTCCAATCCAACCTTACTCTTTGAAGCTTTTGGTGTCTGAGCCATCGTCACAACCGTAACCTCCTCCCCCTCCTGGCCATCTTCGCCTAATCCACTCATACGACCTACCAAACCCTCCTCCCACTAGATCTACCTTGTCTCGGTGACCTCGCATATCTCCTTGTAATAGCCTCCACCCTCTCTATTTGCACCATATGTTCATGGTTCAAAGTGTCCATGTCCACCGGAGCTATCTTCTCCATATCTCTCGCAGTGAACTGTGCCGTAGCATGCTCATCATCTTCTATGAAGGGTTCGTCAAACATATACAGGAACTAAAGGCGGCAACTGCTGACTACTATCACCAGCGATAAGTACCACTAGCATCTTACAATACATCTGCTCCCAATCCACGCCCTTTACGCAAAGAAGGCCCATGTGGGCTTTAAATAGGAGTTATTGGCAGACTCTCAAAAAGGAGAACACTCGGCTTTATTCACACCCATCACACCTATTGCATGACCATCTACTTCATCGTCCTCGTTGTTTACAATTGCCGACGACGACGAAAGCCGTTACGATAGTCGGATGGCTTTTACACATCTCCGAGCACTTGCCAGAATGTCCGCTACTCCTGGGAGATATTCCAGCATAATACATCTCCGCAACAAAACGGCACCCCCCATCCCTCTCCCACACACGAGCCTTCCAATTGAACGAACACATCACCAATGTTAACACCGCGGAAACCTAGACATCAATAATACCGACATCGAAATCACGCATTTTTCTTAACAGTAGAGAAAGTAATCAACCACAGAAAGGGTTGTTGTTGTTGCTGCTGCCACCACCACCACCGAACACCACACCAGTAGCAGCTCCGAGGCGACGGCAACAGCAACAGAACATCAATAGTTCAGGAGACTGAAACTATGACAGTTACTATAAATTGATATTATTATTTACTCAGCCAGCTTGGCGCGGACCAAATCCTTCAGCTTCTGGAGATCCTTGTTGAAGTTACGAAGACCCTCGGCCAACTTCTCAGTGGCACATGCATCCTCGTTTAACATCCAACGGAACTCGGCCTCACTAAGTTGAGGAAGCTTAGCCTCGTCGCACACGGCATTCTTGGCATCTAAACACCTCTTCATGCCGGCGACATCAGAGTTGTCCTGCAACTCCTTCAAGAGCTTAGGGGAGATGGTGAGCTTATCACAGCCGGCTAGTCCGCGAATCTCATCAGTATTGCGGAAGGAAGCACCCATAACAATGGTGTTGTAGCCGTACTTCTTGTAGTAGTTATAAATCTTTCTCACAGATTGGACACCAGGATCCTCGTCCATGGAGTAAGAGGTCTTACCGGTGCTCTTCTTGTACCAATCGAGGATACGACCAACGAAGGGGGAAATGAGGGTTGCACCAGCTTGAGCAGCTCCGACAGCCTAAAGAGGAATCTTAAGTTGGAGCGTGCGTGATACTAGTAAGGTTAATTACCTGTGCGAACGAGAAGAGAAGGGTCATATTGCAATGAATGCCTTCCTTCTCAAGCTCACTGCAGGCCTGGATGCACTCCCAAGTGGAGGCCATCTTGATCAAGATACGGTCACGAGAAATACCCATAGACTCGTACCTAGGTATACAATATTTTCATACCGCACTTTCCTCGAGTCTTACATCTTAATGATCTTTCTGGCCTTGTTAACACTGGCCTCCTTATCGAATGACAAGTTGGCATCACACTCAGTGGAAACATATCCATCAACAATTTGGAGGATCTCATAACCGAAGCTCACGGCAAGCTGATCACAGACCTAACAACAAAGATTTCCGAGGTCGATTTAGGCAAAAGATTCTTTCAAGGTTACCTCATCAACCAGGGCTTCCCCGGTAAGGTTCTGTTTCTTAGCATTCTCAATAGCCTTCTTCATAACATGGTCATATTCGGGCATCTGTGCTGCCTGATAAAGTAAAGTGGGATTAGTTGTGGCGTCATCGGGACGGAACTGCTTGATCTTATCGAAGTCTCCTGAACGTTCCACCATTAACAATTGAATCTCATACCGCTCCTTACCTGTATCAGCAACAACAGAAGTCATAGTCTTAAGCATGTCCAGCTGATTGGCTGGCTCATCCTTTCGGGCCTTCTTGGGGGATGTAGTAGCGGGATGCTCACCAGCAAGATTCTTAGGGGAAGGCATATCGATTATAACTATAAATATTAATCACTAAAAAGATTCATAATAGGTCAACAGAAGTAACCAACCAACTCAGATCCCATAACCGATCTACATACCATTAAAAGCCCCTTACTTTCCCACTAGCGTCGTCTTCCATTTGCACAGCCAAGGCTTCGGGCGTGCGCGCTCGAAAAACGCGGAGCGAAGCTTATCGGCGAAACTTTCAGGATCCCTTCCTGCTGCCGTGGCCGTCGCCGCCGTTATTGCTTGTTAGTCTTTATCTACTCTTCTTCTTATTCCTCATGTCCTGCCTCACCAGCATCCCCTCTTCTCCATATAAGAAGAACTCACCATCACCTTTAGCGGTCACTGTAACTACATCTCGTCGAAGTCGCCGTCTTAGCCTATCATCTGTTGAAGGCGCCAAAGATGTAGCTGATAATGATGATAACAGGTTAGTACTGCACGCTTCGACCTAAGATACCCTTGTCCTTCTCAGAGGCTATGTGTCCTGCAGCCTTTTAGATCTACTGGCAAGTAACGCTCCCCATAACAAGGAAAATCGCCATAGTAACCGTCATTTCTACTCTCATAATCGATCACGTGGTCACCATTGTAACCTCTTTTGTATCTTTCCAGGTGGTAACTCTGGCTCCTCTCCTAGCCCTCCTGCGGGCAAGAACCAAGCCAAACCACGCCGCTCCTCCTCGCGCCGCGGCAGCCGCCGTTTCTCGATCGGTTCCACTACCGACAAGATGATGCACAAACAAGAGAGCTTCGGCGATAAAGATTTGTTGTAGGTTGATTGGCTTACCTCCCCTGAAATGATACTCCTTTTAGAACTCAAGGTGACTCGGAGCACTTCCGGTCGAGCCTTGTCGGTTTCGCGTGTAAGAAGGGGCTGAAGCCCGTCAGTAAGTCCATCCCTAGGCCTATCAGCCACTTGTGACTATCTACTACCAGGCCCCAACCAAGACTCCTTCCTGGTCATTCGAGTTGAAGGTGATGTGTCTATTTATGGTGTATTTGATGGTCACGGCAAGAAGGGCCACGATGTGAGTAACTTCGTAAAGGAGCATCTGCCAAAGCATCTGGTCGGAGTAAGTCCACCGCCGCCGCTGCCCCGTCAAAGCCATTGTCTCATTGCCAGCATCCGCTGTTTCGGTCTGACCCCTGCGTGGCACTACGTGAAGCCTTCCTATATACCCAGCAAATGTTAGAAAAGACCACACGGGACGGCACTCTGGACGCTGCAGTTTCGGGGACTACCTGTGAGACCTCCTCATGGTGTCTGGCAGTAGGCCTCGGTGTTAGGCACTATTGTTGTCCACTTTGAACGGGATGAGATATCCCCAACCGGCAACCAATGCCTCTACGTTGCCCATGTTGGGGACAGCCGTTGTGTGCTGGCTCAACGAGCTGCTGCCGGTGGAGGCCTCATCGCGGTAGACCTCACCCAGGATCACAAGCCGGGTAGATGTGATTGCCCAGCAGCTCAGCCATCCGTGGCTATCAGATCTTCCTTTGGAACGTGCCCGAATTATAGCGCGGGGCGGTGCGGTCCACAAACGGCCGCATGATGTCAATCATCGCGTCTATGTCCAAGGGAAGGCCTACCCAGGTCTGGCCATGTCTCGAGCTTTGGGTAACTCTAACTCGCAGCTCTCCTCGATGCCTATCCAAGTCTGCAGGTGACCTTATTGGTTATTACGACGCTGGTGTCTCCGCTGAACCGGAGACGTGCCGCCGTGAGCTCAGGAACGAGGAGCAAGGTGGCCCTGCGAGGTAGAGGTTGGTATCAATGCCGCTCTTCAGAAGAGGCCGACTCCACTGCCCCCAGCTCTCCGCCAGCTGGTGGATCCTCTACCGGTGGCACCCCATTCGTCAGCCCAGCTAGCGAATCGTCACGACTACTTCCTCCTGGTCGTCTTAGCAATGGCAGCAGCACTAGCAGTGGCCGCCGCAGTCTCGGTGTTTTAAGCCCACAGGTTGACATAGACGTCAGGAGCGTCGATCGCAACGTGGACAAATTCCTGGTGAGCGTCGTCATCATGCTTGTCAGCGTGATGATTATCAGGTTCTATGCTCCGACGGTGTATGGGAGTTTATATCCTCACAGGAAGCCGTTGACTTTGTGTCGCAGTACACACCACAGCACTCGATGGAGGCAGCTCATGACCTTGCCAAGGAGAGCTGGAGGCGCTGGATTCATGTGAGGGTACAAGGTTATTGATAGGAATATCGGGCTTGGTCAGGAGGAGGATGGTACAGTTGTTGACGACATCACAAGCGTGGTTATCCATCTTTAATTTCACCCTCCACCACCACCAGTCTTCGCTGTACCATACCCGCCGCCTCCACTTTTACTATGAAGCATTCCTATTTTTGTAACCATTACTACTACTGACGATGATTGCTGCCAATCACTGATGCATTTGAAACGTATGATAATAATAATAACCGTTAGCTTCCTTTGTACAGTAATAATAATATGAAGCTCTATTTTACTATCTATTGAAGCTTAAGTGTACCATGGCTACTGTTAACAGTTTCATCATAACCTAACAGTAGCATCTTTTCTACTGTCTCATGGACTGTTCATGACATTTACTGAAGATGTTGCGTAACCAGTTGGGATGAGCAAGATAATCGCTGCAGTGCAAGAATGATAACAGTAATCGCTGGCAAAGAGAGATACACTTGTAAGGTCGAAGGGGATACGAAGGTGGTAGAAGTTAAGGAGCAATTAGAGCCCCTTACAGGCGTCCCGGTAAACATCCGTATGTTAAAGTGAACGTAAGGGGGTCGTGACTCAGATAAAAGGTCAAAGGTTGCTAGTAAAGGGGAAGGAACGTGAGGACTCTTTAGTGTTATCATCAATAGGGATAAAAGAGGGATCGAAAGTGATGTTACTATTCACTAAGGAATATCAGGTGACCAAGGGAAGCCAGGCTGTCGAAAATTGAGCAATGCACTTTCGTCGGTTAAGTGGTTAGTAAAGAGTTCGCCCGTAATCAGTCGGGAAGTGGTTAGCACGCTGATTGTTATGCATCACCCGCGCGGCATAGAATTGCGAAATCCGGTACAGTTTTTCGGCTTCTTTCTCGGGGACGGCATACAGGCCACATCGCGCACTTTTATGTGCTAATCTGCTCTCCATTCCCATGACCCTTCAGGTTAGGGAGTTTTCAAAACACGCAAATACGCCACAAGAGAAGCCACTACACCAAGGTATATGGCAACAACCGGAGCTTAATTGCAGGCTTGATGGTTAGGAATTTCCAGAGTCAACGAAGCGCCGCCAGTGGTCGACATCACCGTTGGAGAGGGCGACTCTGTAAGTCTGGTGTTCGTCTGTTGGGTTGGTATAAACGAGCACTGTAGGTCTACGCTGTGCTCAAGATAAAGAGCGGCTCGAAGGAACATGTTGGCCGGTACCATGTTAAGTGTATGTCCGGCGAGGTTACAATGGAGAGCATCAAGGCAGCTATAGGGAGAGTGACAAGTGAGGCTCAGTGGACAGTACCGCGAATATGTATTGTTCAGATGTGAGAGCAGAATATATGCGGTTACTTGCGAAAGGCAAAGAAGTAAAATTAGTCTCAAAGGATTCTTCCGCTTACGATAATGTAAGGTTGATGGTAGCACCGCTGTCAAAGAGGTAACAGCTGCTGGCAGTTCTCTGGAAATGTTAATGCTCTTCAAGTACGGGTACCACATGCAGGTGAGGTCACCGGCTATCTTAGCTCAAACTCTCCGATGCAGGTTGAGGGCTCAGAATGGCTCAAACAAAGACAAGGGGAGTTGGATGCTCTTAAGGCAAAGCTAGATCGTATGGAGAACTCCCTAAGCCATCGGGGAGGGGACTTGGCGGAATTCGTGGTAACGCACTATTGAACAATGGTTTAACAATCACTGCTTACTCGACCTTAGATGAAACTGAGAAAGCTTGGTGAGCTCGTTGGAAGCTATTTGGAGTCTGTTGATCATGTACGTCTATCGTAAGCCCTGAATCTGGAGTCTGGCTCCTTCAGGTAACAGTGAACGACTCTCTAATGCCAGAGATGAAGCAATTGAAGGAAGATCTACTAGCTGCGGACCGCAGAGTGAAAGAGCTGAATTCGCGTGTTCCTCTAGTGTAATTTGCTTAGTTGAGAAAGACTTGTGTTCCCCCGGATGTACTTCGTTCAAAAAAATCGCGTACCCGTTTCCCACTTCGCACTGACACTCGATACTCGACACAACTCGACAAGTCTGTTGAAAACAATCTGGAGTCGCTCAGTTATGAAGAATAATCTAATTCATAACAACAGCGACGCTGCTCCAGAATACGTGCTCGGGAATGAGACTGCCGTAACAACTGGTATGATAACAGTGTGAATGACCCCTCAATCACGAGGGCACCGTGGAAATGCGTAAAACTTGGGATTACTTAGGAAGGTTAATCCTCATTGTGTAGCATCTGGTGAGAACTTTAGTCTCATTGCCAATAGTCAGAACAAGGGTGTCGTCATCATTGTTGTGAGTCATGGCGGCGAAGTCGTCCATCGTGAAGGGCATACCATCGAAGTCGCGCTCCAACACACGAGGCTGGATCGAACCAGTGCACCAATGATAAAAGTACTCAACGGCCTCGTAAGACTTCTGCACAGAGTAGGATCCTCCCCATCTCTTGCGCCAAAGATTGTAGTCTAGAGAAGTACCGTTCCAGAAGGTTACCTCGTGAGAATTAGTAACAAAAGTGCTAACCTTCACCTCACCACAGTACTGTCTGGGAAATGAGTCAAGGAGAGCGGAGGCAACAGCTAGGCTACCAAAGACAAGGGCGACGATACGAGAGGCCATTGCAACAGAGTAAGCTGTAAAACTGCGTAAGAAAGGTTTAAAATACGATCAACACAGTCTGCTAACACTGAGCTTCAACCCAGCGGTGGCTGAGAGACCACCAAAGTTGCGTCAAACAGGATAGTACTAAGCATCTCTTTAATAGCTGCGGCTATGAAGCCCTACCTGAACTTCAGTAGCCTGCAATCTGGCGAGTTCTGCTAAGGAACAGTTTCGTTGCGACGCTGAACAGCCCCTCTACGCATGTCACCGCTGTGACCGTGACGGGCGCCACGCTGTCTTTTCTAGCAGGGCATGCAGATTCGAGCAGAATGACTTAACTCATGGGAGCCTCGCAGTCCCTTGGAGTTCTCTCCTGAACTTCCTTGGCGCTTCACAGAAACTGAGAGTAAGTTAGAAATTAACTACGATTTACTGCCGATTCTGAGAACTCGGAAGGAATCTGGATCGGGACAGGTTGGTCGGTCACCACTCATGACATCTCATCTGTGAAGTATCGGAGGCAGCCGAAAAAGGACTGTGTGCGAAGGTGTGGTTTTCAAAGTCAGCAGGTGGGGGAAGGTCGATTGATGGGGCAATAAAACCAACGAAGGAGAGGATCCAACGATGGTGATCGAATCAAAGGAACATATTTGCCTTGAGGCAAATACGCTACGATGGCTGTAGCATACTTACTAGCATAGACTGTAGAACAGTCTATCACTATCTCAATGACTCACAATCTCAAATCGTTCAATAAGCTTGAAACTAATAAAGTCAAATCTAAGCTTCAACCTCTCCCCCCCAAAAAAATGAACGGCTGGCGGTGCCAGCCTAACACGCATGCACAACCTTGCGCGCGGGTCTCTCATGAACAAAGTCATAGTAAGCCTCTCCAAATGGAGGTCCTTCACACATCGAATGCGGGATTACCGGAGGGAGTCACAAAACTTAACCCGGAGCCCAGAAGCCGGGATCACTGGGGTTCAAGACCTGTATCCTCATCTGACCCCTACTGCTAAATTAATGTACCTATTCGCGAAATTGATTTTCTTATTCACTAAATTGGTGGCCTTAAGCTCGAAGAAGATTTCTGAAAGGTAAAGTGCACAGAGACTGACTTAGCCTTTGATAATAAATACAGCTACTAACTACTTTTTGAAGTAGATTACTTCTTTACGAGTAGCGGCACGGGCCTTCGACCTCAGTCCACTACACTATTTTACAATCTAAAATTAGTCCAATCCACCACACTCGGCCAGTTCGCCACTTCAGCTGTTTCAGGCGAGAGATTTATCATAATAACTCCACGCTGAATAGTGAAAGCTTTGGGATTCATGCAGCACGATGCGCGTCGCTCTCTTCAGTGTGCCGTTCTTCTGCAGTTCCCGTTTGCCGCATAAGCAGCCTATCTATTAGGGAAGCCCCTCCCCGTTTGAGGGACATTGCAACCAACTCGTGCATCCCATCCTCATCGCCATCTAACTTGACAGATATCCGATATAGCAACTGGAATCCATCGTACGGATAGCCTTGAGAGCAGCGGCGAGACGGTGAGCAGAGGTGGCTTCGTCATCAGACAGTCGGCTGCGGCGGATCGTCTTGGACGTGCTGATGCCCTCTGGCCTGACCATACCTGCGACAGCGCTATACCATTTTATGTATCGTTGCTACGCCACTCGCCTCGCCCTTGGGGAACTCGCGTAGAGGGCGCCTTGCCAACCGATAGCTCCTTGACCGTGGGTCTCTCGTAAGTCAAGGCATTGGTGTGCTACATGGCATCGCTCTCCATCGTCGCACTATTTGCCTACTGTTGATCCACCACCTTCCAATGCTAAGGGAAGGAAGCGATTATTTTCCGCGCGCTGGAGCCTCTCCGTCAGTGCGCGGTCTTTGGTTCCTATTAAACGACTTGCAACATAACGCCTTCATGAAAGCAAAGCTTACCGCTCACAGTCGCTAGTAAGTTGAGGGCCGCACGGATCTTACTAGACCACACAGCCGTGGCGTCTATTGACACTCTAAAAACACGCACAACTCTTACGCGAACGACGCAGTACAAGTCCAATTTAGTTGCCTGTAACTCGGTGCAGCCAAGCTGTGTTGGAGGCATAGGAATCCGAGAGGCTGCAGACTGGGAAAAGACCAGATCTTCACCCTGAGAGACTCCAAGGGCTGTGGTGTTCAGTACTTCATCTCTACCTCCTATCGACCGACACTGTCACTATGGCTGGCGAATTCGACACCTTATATTTGCCAGCCTTGTGGAGCGGAGCTATCTCAGTTACCGCATCTTCATGGGCGTCCTGGGCCGTTGCGATGACTTCCGGTGCAGGGACTGGAAAAGGTTGAGCTCGTACTATCTCGGATGCGCCCAATGGAGCCGATGTATTGTAGAGGACGTTCACCGCTGCTGCTCCGAGCCACCTCACTTGCGGTGTTATCGACACGTGCCGTCTCTGATTGACGTATGCTAGTCAGCTGGAAGATGCCGGTTTCGGCTCTAGTAGACTCTTCCCACTCATGGTCCTCATCGTGATGTTGAGAACCCTTCAGTGCAGCACCCAAGTCTTGGACCTGCAGCTTTCCATTGGAATTGCCTTAAAATGGGGATGACGATTGACCAGGGCACCGATTTCACCTATAACGATGAACCATTGACCATCATCATCCGGACCGATCGACCTGAGGCTCCATTAGTATCCGAAGCTACTGCAGCGGGGCCTCACAGTGCAGTGGTGGTAGAGCTGGATGAAGGCCCAGCGCTGTTCCAAGCATATATGCAATACCAACGCGAGGATAATTCGGGACTGAGCGGTGCGACAACTGTTTCTCGTCAAATGAACGGGCACCTTGCTCTCCAGAGAGATATAGCTCCCGATCGGTCGGCAGCAATGAGACAGAGTAGTCTCGGGTTGGGAGATGCCCAAGCTACAGTCTGAGATTGCGAGCGACGAGGATAATCAGCCAGCTTCGAGTTCCTACAAGGAGAGGGTATTTAAACTCCGACAGACGCGCTTCCATTTTGAGATGCTGGAAATCATATCTGCGCTGGAGACTGAGGCCTCCGGCGTTTTGCGAAGAAAGCTACATGACGCATTGGCAGTCCTCACCGGCACTGGCCAGGAAGATCTCTTCGTGCTTTAGGGAACCTGGACAGGACTGGGTCTGGAAAAAACGCTCTCAGGCGATAACCCTCGATCGGCGGGGATAGTGCAATGTTAGTTATCCCAAAGCCCTCCTGGTGGAGCCTGAACTTCGCCTTGGTAACTGGTGAGATAACAGGCGCAACGGGAATGTCCGATGTAGCAGCTGAGGTAAGCATGACGGGTAACCGAGCTGTCCTCGTTTACATTGGGTGGAGATGTTGATGTGATGCACCTTCACGAGGCCGTCCCAACCAGCTGAGATCATCCACTGGTTGTCATCGAACTCTGGTGCTAGTAGTGAGCTAATGTCTCGCTCGTGAGGCTCGAACCGTAATAGCTCAGAGCAAGTGTGGGTGTCACAGACGACTACCTGGGAAGTCCAGGTTGGGATGGCTTGAGAATACTGTTGTCTAGGAACCATCGCACCTCCCCTTTTGCATTGCCGATATAAATACGCTTCTGATTAGGCGCCAAGACAGCCGCTGTGATCTCAGATGAGGTGATATCCTTCGCAGTGCGCAAGTGCTTTCCTGAGTCACAATGACTATTACTATAAGCCACGCTCACATACCGGATGCTGCGGACCAAAACCTTATATGGTGACCAGATACCGTCAGGAATGTCGCAGTATCATAGCAGTACTCGACCTTGTTAACCTACGAGCCTCAATGGAACATTGTCGTCAACAGTGAACGCACTCCGAGCACGTCAGTGACATCAGCCTTCTCCCTGTTATCATTTTTATAGTTGTAAAATAGAATTCGACCATTGCTTGTACCAGCACATAGCCTCTAACAAGATCTTACGTGATCGGGAATTGCAGTGAGAAACAGAGGGGTACCGAGTATTCAGGGATATAGCAGATCGTCTTCAAGTCATGTAAAGGAGCGATACCGGCTAGTGAGGTCCCTGACAAGGGGCTTTTGCCACATCGCTATTGGTGGCATCGATTGCGGTCCCAGAATATGTGCTTAGTGGTGGAGCCAGTCAACGAAAGTGCCGGACATTAACGAAAAAAGCAAGGGCGAGAATCTTCGGAGTAGCATGAGGCAAAGAGTGGACCTCATAGTAAGAGGGGAATTCGGTCGCAGCCAGTGCGTCAAAGGCGGAAGGCTAGGAGCAGAACGTCACCCTCATCCCACCGAAGGGTGAGTCCACGCTTGCTGGTACTCCCGCGGAGCCTCCGAAAGTTTGCACGCACCTGAGAAGAACACTTTGTTCCGAGAATCTACTGCGGATAAGACTGATCTTATAGATGCTTATCTGAAGTTGCGGACATCCCATAGTTTTATAACACCACTGATATCCGCAGTTAGAACTTGGGGTGTACCCAGGACGACCTCCAAACCACAGAGCGCGCGGCTGTGCCCTTTGAGCCTACACACAGAGCAGTTGATGAACTGCTAAGGAGCATGATATGGAGGGGTGAACATGTTCTTGCCTGAAGATGGGCTTCTTTTCGACGTATGGGTTCCAGACTAATGCATCGTGGTCGAGCCCAGCACTGAATATGCAATGATACGGCCGATTGTATGCGACAGAATGAACACCTTTCTTGTGACCTGAATACGCCAGAGCTGTTCTACAGACCAGATGGCCAAGACAGGAAGCACTGAGGTCACCTTTCAGGACTTTCCTCGGTTTTAGAGTAGAGACGTCCCACATAAGGACAGTGCTGTCATCGCTTGCGGTAGCTAATAGGCTCATGTCACTTATACGTTCCATTGCATAGATAGGCCCTGAACCACGACGACGTCCTTTTGGTGGCATCATAAGAGGAGGCCGACCTTCATGGTAACCACTCCGCGTCGCGTCTATCTTCCAGCCCTCTAAATCCCAGCGGCTCAGCGAGCCATCAACTCCGCCGGAGAACAGAACTGATTGGGAGAGATACTTTCACCTCCGCCGATCGCCTAGATACTCGTGTTGTGAGGAGAGTGTGCTCCGATATCGTCGTCCAGATCCGTATTAAACGGGAAAATGGACATTTGTGTCTGCACGACCGATCAGCTCTTCAAGAGTAGTCGCCCTCACGCCTTTCGAAACTAGTCGAGCTCGCAGCCTCCAATCCACGGACAAGGAAGGGCTATCGTCCACCTGTTCACCCTCGGCGTCGTTCAGCCGATTGCCATAACTTTCATCCTTTGTAGATTGATATTTGTTCGCTACTTTCTGCAGCAACTGCATTGCGTAGACCGCAATGATGGGTGCTTACGGATATGCTCCAGAAGGATAAGGTTTTGTCGGTTCCAGAGGAAACCACTTCGTCACCAACCTCGCGCGCGGTGATCACGTTGCCTCGATGGCCCTCCAACTGAACGCGCGTTACAAAGCGCCGCACTTCATCAGATGGACAGCTACCTCAGCAAGGAGACCGTAGTTTTCTGGGTGATAGATCTTGATCAGGGGAGAGCCGGTGGTGAGGCATAGCAGCATGTCCGAGCTTTTGAGGTACGACAGTCTCTCTATAGAATCCTGCAGCCATGGAATGTGGCAGCTGGATGGTCGTATTTTAATACCGCGGCCCTTTTTTGCTGGATGAAGGCGCTGCTCTGATCGTACGTCCTCAATGGTTCCTTACGGTCTTCGTGACCTGAGGAGCCGATGCTATTGAGAGCTGACTTGGTGCACGCACCGTCATCAGCGGTGATATCTTCTTCTGTCAAACCGAGTTGTGCTTCACGAAGGAGGTAATCACTGAAAACGATACGACACTGAGACTCATTCAGGATTTGTTCGAGAGGATAGTTCATCAGACAGGTGCCAGCGTTCCGGTAGCCTTGATGAAATGCCTGGAGTTTCCCCTACCTCAACTGGTCCCAGGTTAAGGATTCCGTGCTATGGACATCAATACGTTCGAACCTGATGATAGCTGTTGCCTTGGCATACTTTCTAAAGGCTGTCTTTCACAGTTGATGAGCGGCACAAGCCAGTTGGGCTGTCCAGAGCGAAAGGGTAGAGTCCTCCGGAAGACCAAGGTGGTCCAGTGTCTGACCAGAGTTAGTCCAGATGTTGCTCTTTGGGGCCCTTAGAACAAGTGGCCTTCGGGGCCTCAACATGGACTGACCTGCTTAGAGAGTAGTGCTGATTGGGACGTTTGGTCGTCATGATGGTCAGAGCAAAGCAGCACCGCTTTGACGAATTCTGGTGCGTGTAACAGACCACTAAGGTCGAACGCTGCTTGAAGCTTTCCGAGGAGATCGACCCGTAAATGCGACAGCACCTAGCGATTCGGACCCACTTTCTGAGTTCCCGATCAGCGACGTACCACACGAGCTGGGTCCGCGACCGTCCTCAGTAAAGTGAGGATCTGCTCATTTAGGCGGGTTGCCTTCTGAGGTGGTCGAGAAGGATGTGGCTCTAGGGTGATGGACGCCTGCGGTCGACTCTGACTTGCAAGAGATCAGGAGTGCCGCCCAAGGATAGGAACCGCTTAACAGTGTCAAGATCAGTGTCTCAGAAACCACTTGTTATGAAACAACATATAAATCTGATTTTGAAATATCCCCTACGTGCCGCGGGGTAGTAGAAGACTCTGGAGAAGGTAGCCATGGCGTGACTCACGTCTGAACCATCTAAGACTATTCACGACATCAAACTTCCACTGGAAGCTGCGAGCAGTTTACCTGCTCAGTGGGTCGTTTATTTTTTGCCTGATCGTCGAATAGCGGATCATCATTGTCTTTCATCACGGGCATGTATCCATGCCTCGAGGGTGACAAAAGAGCGCGATGCCCATCAATCGCCACTTGGGTTGATTGGAGGTCAATATCGTCCAAGCCTGACCGTTTCATCGTGACCTTAAAGTGGGTACTTGATGTGGTACTTAAGGCGGTTGTGAGGTGACGCCGCACATTCCGCGTTGTATCCTGCTCAGCAGCGGTCCCATCGACAGACTCGATCGTCTCCATTGGCCATAAACGACACACTAATACTGCTAAGTGTGGTCCTTGTGAACTAAACGAGATGTAGAGCATGAAGCCTGACGCTGTCAAAATGCAACAGTCCTATAGTCATCTTCAGAGAGTTTCTTAATCTCCTCTGAGATAAATGCGAATCTCCGGGCATGCTGGGCCAATAAAGCAGCAGCATTTACAGCTATTTCTGACGCCGAACTCATTGCCAGCTCATGCTTCAGGCGACGATGGCGATAAACATTGTGACGATGATGATGATGATGATGATGATGATGATGATGATGATGATGATGATCGTGATGATGATCGTGATGGTACAACTTGGGGTGTGGTACAGTTGTTATCCCGTCCAAACTAACTCCGTAATGAGGCATTATCATATTATACCTGTCATCATATATCTACGCCGTTCTTATATACCGACGTTATAATAATACCCCACCTCAGACATTCACAGTATGATACCTTGGATGTCTAAGGTGCAGCAATCATTGATTACCCTCCGGGATTATCAAATAGCTGCGGGCCTGCTGCCATCAAGTTGTTCGACGTTGGGTGACCGATCCGAGTTGTCGGGCTGAGCAAGGGGGATGGGTGATAGTATCATTGACCGAGCCCTATAGCCCACTGCGAACGCTGTACTCACTTCTACCGGGTGAGCACACTAGGAGTTCAACCCCTCTACAAGGTTTTTATCGATGCGCCCAACTGGGTCAATCCTAGGTATAAACTCAGATGTGGTGAAAGTAAGTATCGATATGACGTTGCTTTCACTATGGGGCGCATCAATGCCGATGCTCTATGTTACCTCAAGGCCGTACCATGAAGATGAAAGGAGAAGTATCTTCTCTAGACACCCACAGATTTGCCTTGTTACTTCTACTATGCGTTCCCCTGACCTTACTCTGGTTGCACGCCCGGCACATGGCCCGTGCCCGGTATGAAGTCGGGTGTCATCCGACCAGACAGCCAGTGGCCATTAGCCTTCGCGATGTGGTCAAGCATTTCCTGCCCGTATCTTGTCGCCTCTATAGCTTCGTGTGCGCTTAACTGTCGAGATGATGTGTCAGACAAAGGAGTTCTCTCCTCTCTAACCTCCGCTCTGAAAGACGCGCTTTTAGCCGCATCGCTCGCTGCGTGGATCGCTTGCAGCACTTCCAACCCCATAGCCGCACAGAACTGAATGAGGTGCGTTAACGTGGCGCGCGGTTTTATCCTTTAATGACAACTAACCCAACAAAAAATGACTACTTCACACTTAAGTATTTCATCACCGTCAAAGTGACAGCCACGGGCGACTACTTGCCGTCAAGGCATAAAAACTCTCGGAATACGCTGCGTTGAGGAAATGCAAGATGCATCAAGTAGGGCAAGCGGGCTTTGTCAGTTATAGAGCTTCACCATATGCTGATCCAACACAGAGAACTCATCCAATTTCTGTTCTATATGGGCCGGTGTCACTTGCTTGTTAGCCTCGGCGACTCTCTTCAACGCCCGTCCGACAGACTCTGGAGGGTTGAGGCCTGACATCATTTCTGTACATTATTGCCCCGATGGCGACGAACCCCCCTCACCGAATGCCTTCGCTCGCTCATAACGCGCTTCTCTGGAAATGCCACAGCATGGCCCGAACCTGCTCAAGTGATCAGCTACCAGTCGACGTATTTCTGGCGCACCTCAGATCGAGGTCGAACTTCCTCAAGATGAGCTCCTCCACAACTTTGCAGTCCGAATCTGTGCTCCACGAAAGAACGTTAGTGTCCTGAAACGACCGATGAACACGCATGGCATGCGTCGCATGCTGCCGCGACCGTACCACACAAGTTAGCGTCTGGGAGCCGGCTTCGCTAGTGTCGTCGGCCACGCTGACTTTATCGCCTTTGTTGTTGTTGTTATCATCTTGCCCAAAGTCCAACCTTCTCGCCAGAGAGTTGGAGACCTCCTTCTTTATTGGATTAGGGTTTGGTCGCTTCTTCGGTCGAGCAGGCATTTACCTACCTATGAGGAGGAGAGGTTCTGAATTGATAACACAACCTTAGGAGGACGTTGAAAAGCAGCAGTAAATGTTAACGAACAGGAACTCTTTTAAGAATGATTCTTCCCCTTTGTTGTGTGTAAGGAAGTGAATGAAGGTATCGATAAAGTAGAGGAGGGTCCTCTCATCCACTCTATTGACCGCCTTGGTCCTGCCGGGGAGATGGTTGAAGCAAATGACTAGCTATGATGCTCGCTATAGCTCGACTAACTTGAGGATGAGCTGTACGAGCAGTGATTCGAACCTGCGCCATCCACTGAATAATCCACCAGTATAACCAAATGCACTATTCCCACCGTGTTGGGGCTTTTCGACAGGTCCGTGTCTATCCTTAACATGCAGGCCACTGCAGCATTTCTAGCATTTGGCCCCGACTGCCCAGGCTGTGGCGTCCTCGTCAATAGTGTACCTACATGCCACTATCTCATACCGCTCCTTCCTCTAATCATCATCACCTGCAGCCGCTATCGTGTGAACGCGACCACCCGCGCCGTTCGCCATCGCATCCGGAAGGGCAATTAAATGGAAGTTGAAGGCGTTGCTTACATACCTGATAAGAAATCGATCACCAGGGCGCGCGCTTTTGTCATCGCCCACCCTTCGTATTGAGTGTATGGGACCTTGGCTTGACTGGTGACCATCGCCTCTCGTCCGCCAGTTTGCATCTCCTGCCAAAACTGAAGGAACTGCTGGGCGGAAATCGCCGCTGGAGCAATGAACTTGGTCAATACACCTGAGCCAGTGAGTTGAAGTGCGCACTCGGAAGAATAAAAGATACTCACATGGTAGTGTCATTGGGAGCTGTTTAGCGCCTTGGCCGTTAACATCAAATGTTACGAGGAATCTTGGTGGTTGCAGGAATGGGCGTAGGCACTCCACTTGAATGTATTCGACCTAAATCTGCCCGCTCAGCGCCGAAAAGACGACGTAGAAATTCACCCAACCTTCCGGAAGGGCGCTCCTAGTGAGATAACTCCGCCATGAAAATCAGAGCGTTTCTCCCACCGTAACCTGGCCATGGCCGATCGAAATCAGCAAAGTAGCAGAAGACGCTAATACTGCTGCGAGTGACGGATTTATGCTACTTTAGCGATCTTAGAAAAAGAGGGAAATTTGAAAAGATGAGGCAAACGCGGAGGAGGAAAGTAAAATGTCTAACACAACGCTTCCAAGCGAGCAGGCGTGAGTGGCGCTAAACGGATCACATAAACCAACAACTAACATGAAGACGGTTAGATAATATAACACCTGCACTGCAGTCGCTATCTACTAGAGCGGAGAGCGTGATCTCCATCGACCTACCGCTTGTTGGCCAGGTTCCAACGTATTGGGCTGCAACGCTGTGGATCTGACTCTAAATCCACCAGTGGTATCTGGCGGCACCTGAGAGAAGGAGATGGATGATAGGCGGAGCGAAGTTGATATACCTGAGTTTTGATGTTGCTAATAGTGACATCTTCTCCCTTGTTGATAAATTGAAGAGCTAGCCGACCAATACCATGACCGTATCTACCAGCATCTCATACCGACTTTTCCACAAATAAGGCCTACTCTGCCTTCATATTAATATGTAGGGAGTTAGACTGGAAGAAGCTGCCTTGATTCGACACGCATAGCCTTTTCCAAAGCACCCCTGGCGGTACCGGCCCTAAAGCAACATATACACCATTAAGGAATGCTGCATCGCTACGGCTGTCGTCCTCATCATCGTAATCACTTTCATCCTCAGATTCATCAGAACTCACGCTACCTTCACTAGGTGGAGCTGGACCCGCCAGACCGGCAACTACTGGCGCTGGTGACGAGCCCGGAACCGCGTTCTGAAAAAGTTGCATACTTCTAGCACGGGCAAATTGTATAGTGAATCGGAAGGCTCCAGAACAAATAGTTGAGACAAGAACCCTACATATGAAGATGAGCTGGTAGAAATGGTAATTCTCACAGTACTGGAATATACCTGTGTGCACGCCTATAGTGCTCGAAACCCCCCAAAAAACTGATCGATGTTTTCATCCACGAACAGCAGCAAGCGGCGTATGGCGGCACAAGTGAGAAAGGCCACCGAGAGACATTCCAACTCTAATAATACAGCTACTCCCCAGTAACAGAGCTACTCATGAAGCAACATCTGTTTCAGTGACCATTTATTACCAAATCCTTGCCAGGTTTATTATTGGACAATAGATTCTCATCCTGTTTAACATCTCCTTGCTGGTACACTCCTCCTTCAGTAGCAGCCGCCTATCCACCAAATACTCCCCATTTCTACACCTTCGCTCCGCCTACTACCTCCTCCAATTGCTTCCTAGTAGTAGCTCTCGTCTTACCTTGCGTCTTAATCCTTTGCTTTAACGGATTGTTTTCTTGAGCCTGCTTTTAAATGTCATTAAACTAATACCACACTTTTCTCAAACTCACTTCAATAGGATATACAGGCATCATAGCTAGTGTAGTCTCGACCATAGCATCTCCACCAATCGTAAACAGCCGACTCAGCTCGCATGCACCTACGAATCTTGAAATCTTACCAAATCTTACATTTCCTCAATGTCCTACGTTGCTGCAATCCACAGTCGAGCGAATCCTGATAGTCCTCGAATATTAATAGAACCTCATCCTTAAGGTCTTTATCGTCCGGATTAGCATTTAACAGTTTAGCGTAACACATCATCATTATACACTTAGTTTCAGCGCTAACTCGATTGATGTGCTTTTGCAACAACTACCAAATAGGCAACTTAATAAGAAAAGTTGAGGAAAAGTTGGTATTACATTCACTATTTCTAGAGGCGTTGTCTTGCCCGCATTCACCAAGAAGTGGCCGAATTCTCCCATTAGATACGCTGCAAGCTTTATGAGAGTCTCATGAGGGTACGGGGACGACTGGCCTGAAAATCCAAAATTCATTACCGAATTTTCTCGGGAAATTTTATAGGAAGCCATAGAGGTATCCAAAATACAAAAAAGAACTAAAAACGTCCATTTCGCATCCGACGTATCCGAAGCCTTGATAGATAGAAGTGTTCGGTGAGATAACTTCGGAAAATGTTTTCATAATCTACACCACTTCAGTAGGGCCACCAGATTGAATTAATCCTATCCAACTAGGTTGAGTTATAATCCCCTTCTCCCCTCCAATGCAACACTACAAGCTTCCATTGCTTTCTCCGCTGCATACTGCTGTACTATATCCAATGTACCATCATCCGCATCTTTATTATCAAAGCCAGTAACAACTTGAACCTTTAATAAAAGATACGCATTGTCGCACTATAAAGATTCCTTTCCTACCACTCTAAACCACACATCTTCACTCACAGATTCTGGACTGTACTCCAACATTTTGAAAACGACATCGACATACCAAGTCGGATCAGGAGCGTTCACCTCTGCCAAAATGGCTATCTTTAGTATCTGAATCAGTATCAGTAAACCAAGATCAATGGAAGAATCTCTCGTGCTTCCATAGTAGTAGTTTCACTTCCCTCACCGGCAGTGCGGCTGCCCATGAGGTTGATATACAATGAAAGCTTTGTTGGACTGTGAGTGTTAAGAGAATATTCTACTTTTAAACCGCATTACAATCACCAAATAATATATAAATAATAAATAGCATAAATAATAATAATAATCGATAATACAATATTGTGTAACACAATAACGGCAAATAGTCATCATACTCAACGTGCTCCTAATACAGCTTTTATCAATCCGAGAGAGAGCTACGTCGAAGGAGATATACTATAATCCATTTCCAACATAAGCCTCTTTTAGTGTACAAGTCCGTTGAATCCAATGCCTCCCTCCCCCCATCCTTACCAGTTCCTCATGTATCCCAGCAGCTGCGCTTGGCTCACTCTCCCGGAATTTATCGATACTTGATGGCGCTGGACGGGGACCAGCTAAAGGACAACACACAGTTGAAACAGTTGAGCAACTACAAGTACTGATAAGATACCACCCATTGGTCGCACTATTACTGGTAATAATTCAATATTACTTATCACACCAGCGGCGCATCATGGGCTACAATTTGGACGCATTGAAAGAATGGAATACCACACCCTCCAGCCTCCCCTCTCTTCGCGTTAGAAGAAATGTCGGAGATTTATATCAAAGCTACGCATCAACCTAAGGATTCTCGTAAAGGGTCAGATTATGGTCCCAAGTGGGACTGCCAGCCAAGCAGCTATCCCCAAAGTGAGGAAGTGCAGCTCCGCTAGGTAGTGAGATAATACGTGATCTAAGCCAGGACCGCTTATCTTGAAGGATAATGAATTCCGAGCCATGTCAAAGTTGCGCAGATCCGTTAGCCACTTCGCTGCTTTCCCAGTCTATTACATGTACTAGCCAGAGCCTCTAGGAGCTCATCCACAATAACTTGCCAGTTGCTTGGGTTACATATAGCGTAGAGAAGATTCAATGCCTGTCGCTGAATGGAGGGGTCGCTTTCGTGCAGCTGTTTTACTATAACGGTCTTATACCTGACCATCGACCCCTAGACCCTTGGTTCGAATCCCATAACCATCACTACTTATCAAAAAGATTAAGTTGATGTACCCAATCTAGATGAGGACCACTCCCTTTACTTGTCATCGAGCTGCTCGCTGCCGTAGCCATCCTCGCCATAGCGTCCATTGCAAGATATCGGATATTAGCCTCCTTAGAGGATATAAACCCACCTAAGACACACCACTGCACCCCTAACCCTACATCCCCCCTCCGCAGTAGTACTACTACCAAGCAGTTGGACGCAGGTGCGGCGATTATCAGCGTTGCATTCGTCGCCGAGATGGATTATGAGATTAGTTGCCTCAAACAACACTCCATTCTCAGCATTGGAACGATTCACTCTTTCCGCGTCGGCCCTACTGGATCCGCGGTTCTTTTTAAGCGGTCCTAAAATCCAGGCCGTGGGGTTCGAACCCGGGATCTATACTGAACTACCCTTCTTTGAAGACGCCTTAGGGATGGATTGATCCTGGATTTCCATTACAGCCTTGCCTAGTATCTAAGCTTCAAGCGTGCTCATCACATTATCGAAAAGACTCTCTGTACTCTTCCCAAAACTTCGTTAAGTCTGTATATGATGGCATCATCGAAGCACGTCATAACCGGGAAGAACTGTAGGCATCGAAGAAGCTTCGCCTGTAGAGAAATAAAATGCCTTCAGCGTGGATCGAACCCGGGGCCTTTCGATTACTACCTGTAGCCACGGTGCTGGTACTCTATAGTAAACATAATGGCTCGGACACTCCCCAGTGACCATCGCCGAAAGCGCCACGACAATTCCAGGTATAGCTGGAGTCCACTCTACCGGTGGAGTCGTTCCTACACGTGACCTCAAGTCGACCTATTTCGTATCTTTCAACCTTCTACCTGCTTCCAAGATGCCACCCAACAGACCCGCCGCCGCCGTCAGCATCCCCACATCCTTCTCGTTGCTAAGTATGTCATTTATCTTATGGGACCATTCCTCGGCCGACATAAGATCTTCAGGACCTGTCTCCCGGTATCTTACGCACTATAAAGATTTTCAATATTACTATCAACTTCCCTGTAAAACCGCAACAGGCACATACAAGCCTTCCTTTGTACATACAAAGTAGCTCCAGTGTTCTTATCGAGAAGCCTAACAGCAGCAGCAAGCACTAAGCACCGTCAATATTAGACTCAACTCCCCTTGAAAAAGAGCTAATACGCTTTGGAATGCTAGTGGGCGAATATACAGCAGAAACCTCCATATTTTCCCCGTGTACTCCGCCCCGGACATTTGATATTCCCAACTCGCTTCTAGATGGTGCGGCATACAGGCGATACCCCTCCTACTACTACCTTGCAACATCCCTGTATAGGTTTTCAGCGAACTCGGACCCACCAGTGTTCGCGATACAATTGAGCGCCAGTGCCTGGACATGCTCATTGTTGCTGGCAATATCAGCCTTGCAGGCATTCACTATCAACCGCAGGACCTGAACGAATTACAGATGTACTGGCCGCGCGGATAAGGCAGAAGGCTTTCATCCCATAGATCCCCGGGTCGAATCCCTCTTATTACATCATTATTATCCTGTAGTAGTAAGGAGCAAGCTATATAACCTGCATTCTTTTCACTGTATTTAGTAGAGCTGATCAAACACCATGATAAAACCTATTAAACTACGTATCCCATTTCACCTGCATAAATTAACAGCTTGTATGTGACCAAAATCTATATCATAACCCAGCATATAAGCATAGATCAACTTCCATACATACTTCTTTTCATCGTACCTGATAACAGTAATCTTTATTACGACTATATATCATAATCAAGCCTTCACAGCGATTTTTATTGTTTAATGCCGTGTTGTCCACCACCACCACCAACAACTATATAGTGTACTCCCCCTCCCTATAGTACCCTTTAAGCCCTTTAGGACTGGCAAACTTAGTACGAATCTTAGCTAGTTCCTTTTCAACTCTTTGATTCTCCGCCTCCTTATTAGGGCAGTTCCTAATGTATTGTTATTATTTATATTATTAATGCCACTATCACCTTATATCCGATACAAATACAGTGAGGCCCTTCATGGACCCGCTGTTCCCTATAGGAAGCCCCGGCATATCTTAACGGTACAAAAAAACTACATAATATCTTAGCTCCATCCGGTGAAGATTCACGACAGCTTGATCAGCAAATTGAGGATTAACCCGCCAAACAACAGATGAGGGAAGATGCCTTAACATGAATTCGGGCGCGCGCGCAAGATTTATAGCGGAGCGGAGCTGCGATTTCCCTCTTCACTCGGGAAAATGACGTGTTCATTGATCGCGTGCTGCAAGCCTGGCTCGGCAAGTAGATCCGTATCGCATCGGTCATCAGCTTCAAATCATCGGTTATCATCTAGAAGGATTACGTAAGAATCTGGAGTTGACCCTGAAGGATAAGACGAAGAAAAGATTTATTGAAAATGGCCTTTATTGTGAATAATTACTTGGGACTTTTTGACACACTCAAATTCATCGTCATCTACATGGCCTTGCAGTGTTGTTCTGGAAGTTAGCCCGCTCCAAATGGGGTCCGTCTATTCCTTCATCACTGGTGGGCCTCTAATAGCGGATATTGACTACACTGACACAACAACACCAACAACAACAACCAGCAGCAGCAACAACAGCAACAAAGATTCTACCCCGAAAAACAACATCACTTTGCCAGCTGACTTCACAACGTGTAACACAATTGCCGTGATAGGGGGCGGTGCGATGGGATGTGCTGTCGCTTCATGGCTTGCTATATTGGGGAATACTGTAAGGATCCTGAAGCTGCTGGTTCTTACCCCCTTGTATATTAGGTATACTTGATAGAGTGCAGTACGCCACCCTCTGTTGTTGAAGAGAGGGTCAAGGCGAATCTACGACAAGCTTGGGGGATCTGTAGCGCGGTTTGGCCAGATCTTAACCTCACACGGGACGGCCGCCCCGGCACTAAAGATTCCTGTGAACCTGAAGCTGCCGCGATCGATGCCAGTTCCGATACTGAGGGTTCTGGCCGGAATATCGATGACATTTTTGGAACGCTCGAGGAGTGCAGCGGTAGAGTGCACTGGTGAGTATATGAAGATGAAGTATAACCTTTTCATGCTCGGTTTGACAGCTATAATGCGTCGAGTCTCGACAAAGTGGTAAAAGACTGTAAAGTAGCCATCGAGGTGATTTCTGAAGATTTGAAAAAGAAGGCACAACTTTTTATGGAATTGAGGAAAGCCAGTAGTCTTATTATTCCATTCAACCTCAATGGTATCTTTCCATCATCAACCTCAGATCCTAATATGTTATTGACTACCAATTCATTGTCACATTCTCCTTTGGATATATCGCGGAGTGCGGGCTTCCAGGAGGGTGATGTTATTGGCCTGCGATGGCTATGGCCCATTTGTTGGATACCTCTTGTTGAACTCACTAGTAAGCAAGATCACTTATAAGTAGTTTGTATTCATCATCATCCTCCTCCTCCTTTCTCAGCTCCTTGTATCGAAGCTCTGTCCTATAAGGCAAGCCTTGCATTTGTGAGATCCCAAGGTTTAATTGGCTACTCAACAATATCGTTACATCGCTGGCGTATGCCTATTCACGACACCGATGCATTATTCGACTTTTTCAAGTTTTCCGTGCAAAGAACAGCACGGTGGAAGCTGAAGCTTGGAGGTATCTTGCGCCCTTCTCACCGCTCGTCCAAGCGCCGCTTTTGCTGATGCTGCTCCTTCTTCTTCAGACATCCCAAACTCCTTTATAGCTGCTACAGATTTGTGTGTGGCTTGTCTTTCGCAACCTCCGGAGATTATTAATGTTGGGGCATGTGCCCATCTGTGCTTGTGCGAGCAATGCGCAATAGAACTATGGCGAAGGTACACCCCTATTAATCCATCTCCTAAGCTCACACCCGCCATCCCTTCTATTAGGTCATGCCCACGTATCTGTAATATAGGGCACTCTGTTGGACCATCCTGCCCGCTATGCCGTAGGCCTCTTCAACCCGGTAAACTGCTGCTCGACGCTGAGCACTATAGGCTTGTTGCTCCTAACTCATGAGCACATCTTGTACCTTTCGTTATCATTGGCCTCAATGGCGGCTAATCCTTTTATCGTCTACTCCTTTTCGGGAGAAATGTCCCATTTTCTGTGCGAATCTTTTCAAGTGTTCAGCACCACTTTCAAGCCCACAATAGTCTTTACGTTCCCAGCCGGCTTCTCAGTGCTCTGAGTCTTGTGTTGATCATATGCGGGGCGCCAAAATGCCGATGAGCATTTCCACAATGCTGAATGAACTCGAGCCGCTCACCACCGGCAACAGTACTAGCAGCAGTCGCTCCAAGGGACAACAGTCATACCTACATGAGAGTATCTTTGAGGTTGATTCCCGGCCACCCCAGCGACACGAGAGCTCGACTTTTAACTGGAGCTCATGCGGTGGCCTCCTACTCATCACCACATCATTTTGGCTGCTTGCTTGGAATGAGACTGTTAACTCCCCTCTAGAAGCCTCACTGGTCTACGCCTTCCATCATGCTCGGAATGCCTCTTGTGATTTTGTGGATGAGGCCAACACCGGTGACCTAGTCTGGCTTAGCTGTCCTGTCATATCGATGCCGATGCTTGCCGAGCTCGCTCCCTCAGATATACAATCAGCTCTGAGCCAGGCCGGTCTGGAGGCTCGTGGTACCCAGCTGGAGTGGACGGTAGAGATGCTGCAGTGGACTGAAGAGGAAGTGTGCCGAGGATCAACAAGGAGGAGCGAATGCCTTTATACCTACTCCAAGGAGTTCACACACGTCGACATCGACCCAACTCACTTTTATTGTGCGACCAAGATACGCACCGGTTGCTCCACTCTCGCCCCATCTGAGCGTCCTCCAGTGCGCCTGGCGCAACTGGGCCGCCCCGAGACCCTTCATGGGATTGTGAAGGCTCCTGAGGACTCCGTGGTGATCGGTAACCCGAGGAACGGTTATGTGCTAAACTCCGCTTTGGCCGACCAGATCTCTGGTAAAGCTCAAGTTCAGCTGATCGATCGGGAGGGAGCAGCTGCGCTTCTCGGTGCCGATCGTGACCTCTATGTCGACTTCACACTCAACGAGTCATTTGCCCAGACATATGTGGCTTCGCCGAGGATTGGTGATCTCCGTTTGAGAGTGTCGGTATCATCGGCAGACTTCGTATCTTTGGTTGCCAAGCAAGAGCTCTCTGGCCACCTGGGTCCCTATTCCATACCCGGCCTCAGACGCTCTCTACCTGTCGAATGGCTTATCGATGGCCGCCACGCAGATCTCCACTCTTTGTTGAAGCACCATAGTAAAGCGGACTTTGCCTGGTTCTGGCGCTTCATGGGCATTTTGTTCCTCTGGCTGGGTGCTGCCCTTCTACTCTCCCCCCTTGGGGAGACAGAGCCCGCATGTATGGCCGTCCTGTGCGTGGCCTGTTTTGCCGGTGCTGTCCTATCAGCCCTCCTTGCCGCTGTTGGCATTGGTCTCTTCGCCTCTTTCCCTTTTGAACTTTTAGTAGCTACTCTCGGCGTCGTCGGTGCCGGTATCTCCTGGCGCGCTTATAAGGCCAGTTGGCTCGACCGTGCCCACTACTACCAATACTACTACGGCGGTCTCTATGATGATGCCTCCTCCCCTGTGGCCGGTGAAATGCCTCTCATCAGAGCAGCCGCCTCGGTGACCCAGGAGGACCCGTACTGGTTTGAGCGTCGCTTGGATAACAGATGTATCGAATCGAGCGATGATGAAGATGACGACGAATATCAAGAGACAGGTGAGACCATGGCATCTCTAACATCGCCGAATTTTTTGCAAAAAGGAATCAACCAAGGATTGCCCATTTTGGGAGTTACGCTTAGGTGTAATCAGTCCAAGACTAGTTTTGTTTCAGATGGTCTGTCCAAAGATACTAACAGTCGACCTTCGCGGTATCTTCCGCGCATCGACCCTCCCAGTGAGTAATTTCTGGTAACATAATTTAGCCATGTAGAAGCCTTTCCACGGTACACTTGGCCATTGAGTTCCTTCAATACAAGAAACCCCCTCCGAAAGGATTACTGTTAATGCTATCCACCACCGCATTCAGTCACACCATTGCTCGAAGGCTATTCGCCTCAGCAACATCAGGGGCGGCGGCGACGGCCATGGCCCCTCGTATAGTAGCACTCGACGCGGCTACGTTGAAGTTGCCCAGTGACGCTTGGAGGAGCCTCAGCGCCCTCGGTGACCTTTCTCTCTATGAGGACACGACCACACCGGAACAGGCTATCGACAGAGCGAAGGTGAGCACATGCGTGCAACTTCTTCATACCACACTCCTCTCAAATCAGGATGCCGATATACTACTCATCAACAAGGTTCCGCTGGGTCCCGATGTCCTCGGCCATCTTCCATCGCTGAAGATGATCAGTGTCATGGCAACAGGTCTCGTGGTCCACCCCGGAATATCGGTCTTACTGTGCTTTTGCTGCTGCCCTGCTAGGTTACGATAACATCGACATCCGTTCCTTGAAGTCCGGGCAGATAGTCTCCAACGTGCCAGATTACAGCACTAACTCGACGGCCCAGCAGACCGTGGCTCTCATATTAGAAATATGCAACAGTGTCGGTATGCATAATGCTGCAGTTCACGCTGGCGAGTGGTCCAAGGAGGGCCTCTTCTGGTACGTGAGGCCCTTCTTCTCCATATATTATATCACGGTCAGGTTCCGCAAGCACGAGATGCTCGAACTTGGCCCGGAGGTTACTATCGGTATAGTGGGCCTGGGTACCATTGGCACAAGGTAGCTGCTGTCTCCCAGCGCCGCCGTTCATTCGAAGCTATCTGTGCTGCTGTTAGAGTCTACGAGCTGCTGCGTCCCTTCGGATGCCAGTTCCTGGCGTGGTCACCGGACACTAGGAAGGAGCTTCCTCAACTAGTTTATACCGATGATGTTGGTGAACTATTCCAGAGATCCAGTAAGAGCTATTTCAGAACAGGGCGTATCTTGCTGTGCATGCGTGCATAATATCAGACCTGGTTACACTTCACTGCAAGCTAACTCAACAGAACTACGGTTTCGTAAATGGTCCCCTCCTGCACCGAATGCAGCCTGGCTCAATCCTAGTCAACGCGGCAAGAGGCGCGCTAGTCAACGAACAAGACCTAGCCGATGCCCTCAAGTAACAGTACCACCAATAACGTCACTATTGTTTGTCAGTTGCGGTCACCTTGCAGCTGCAGCAGTTGATGTGGTTTCTCATGAGCCTATAAATGACACTAACCCATTGCTTCAAGCCAAGAACTGCATTATAACCCCTCACATGGCGTGGTAGGTATATCCCCACCGCCGCTACCGTTCTAGAGGTATTCTTGCTTAGGACCGCCCCTGAGGCTCGTCAACGCTGCCTGGCCATCGCCACCAGCAACGTAGAGGCCTTCCTGAGCGGCAATCCATCAAACGTTGTTGCCTCCGGTTGAGGGG
This sequence comes from Perkinsus chesapeaki, assembly GCA_013115145.1. Lineage (NCBI taxonomy): Eukaryota > Perkinsozoa > Perkinsida > Perkinsidae > Perkinsus > Perkinsus chesapeaki. The sequence goes on from JAAPAO010000022.1 coordinate 54,616, forward strand.
AACATTTCAAGTAAAATGTCGTGCAGACATCTGTGACCCTTACTAACTTTTTGTGTCTTATTTCTCATCTTTTCATCGAATTGTGTTGTCAATCTCCTCAAAGCTCCTCTCGTAGCTAATACTACTCACAATGCCAGGGCAGCAGGCCACCGCCTCGACAGCAGCGCTGTTCCTGGCCTTTACCCTTATCGAACACATCCTCGGTAACTCTCTGAAGGGCTCCCTCAGTCAGGCTGTAAGCGTGTGGCGACCGGAGGGTAGCGCAGCGTTCTGTTGGCAGGCGATGGGCAAAGAAACGCCCTCCGCAGCTGATGCTAGTCAAGGAACTTTTCATGAAACAGAGATGGCCCGTCTTATAGATATAGACAACACTCGTCCTATGAAGGTAGGTCGCTGGTTCGATCCCGGCATACAACATCCTTTTAGTTCCTGACAACTGAGAAGCTCCGTGATGGGTATAAGGGTCACACCCTATCAGAAGTCTCGCCAGGGTAGGTCACCTCCATACAGCAATAGTAACTTGCTCGACCAGGTCTCCGCCTACCAACCGTTTCGGTGACATGATAGTCCCCGACACTCTCCTAGAGGGCGCTAATCCAGCGTGGGAGGTCTGGCCACACCCTCCTGGACAGTCATCTGAGATACTGTACGACAGCAGTCACGTATTAAAATTAAAGTATTTATTTTCGATAGATATGAGTTTGATCACTCCGCCAAAGCGTGTGTTCGCTCTGTTATTATGGAAGCGATAAAGCATGTATCTGTTGCGGTAAGGAAGTCCCTGGTTCGATCCCCGGCTGAGGCATCTCCCCATCAGGCACCATGCATCACCTTTATTGATGCCGAACATCATGACCAACCTGTCGGAGCTCACACCCTTAAGATCAAGGGTGAAGATTCTGGCTGTTACGCCTCCCTGGGATATTCCAACACCCACGAGAATGTGTTAAATCTCGGTAAGCGGACAGCAGCAGCATCCAGGCGCTGTTGCTGTGAATGATGCTTGGACAGGCCGTGGGTGCATGAATGTTGGCACAGCTATACACCTATTAATGCACGTTCTTGGTGTAGCTCATGAGAATCAGCGTCCAGATAGCGAAGCTTATATGGAGGTGAGTTCCCATTGTGGTGGTCGGCGGCGGCGGCCACTTGAACGAGACATCCCTGATTAGACCATTCCCAGCCATATTGAAAATGGGGTCCTTCAAAACGAGGAAGCTATGAAGGTCAACTTCCAGTAAGAAGGCAGAGAAATGCGATCATCGACTGTTGGTCCTTAATTCAGAATTTTCCAAGGAACAGGAACAGAGTGGGAGAGGGCAGTTCGGGGTAAGTATGCGGCATGACCGCGCGCCGAGAAATGTCTCTGTAGGCATAGCTTACGACGTCGCCAGCGTGACGCATGGAGGACCCTGCTACTATTCGGCTTCTCGCTTTGAGAGAGATGGCTGCTCGAAAACACTCGTCCCTCGGGCGGTAAGCTGTGAACGTCTATCTGAGTGAGGTGGTGTATTTCAGGACCTTGGTAGGACCGCATCAGAAGTAATGGGCAATAGAGCCTTCTTAACTGCGCATGATATTGCATTACTTAGAATAATGTAAAAACCAGAGTTGCGGTTCAATTGATGATAAGCAGCATTCCCATCAGGTATGGATGTGGTGGACACTATCGCAGTGGAGAAGCATACGTCGCTGCCGCCTCTAACACAGTGTATGATATATCTGGCAAAGCTCTCTTAGAGCCGGTGTCGGTAGGTGCTTTCGAGCAGCTTCTCAGTACATAATTGCGCTCCTCTGTCAGGTATTACAGCAATGCTTATTTACTGACCAGGAAAGCTTCGCTGACTGGGGAGCTGAGGGAGACCTCGAGCCATTGCAAAGGTCGACGGTCCCAGTAGAACAACACACCGAGACCACTGCGGCCCCCTCCAATGGCAACCTCCGAACAGGATACGAGACTATAATGATGGGCGTTCTTGTGGTCGTTGTCATCAGCCTGGTAAGAAAAAGTCGGTGTATCATACATTGATTTTAATTCACAGGTGGTATTTGCTGCCTATGTTACGAAGGATCGATGGTTCCCAAAAGTTGAGAAGACCAAGGAGAGCATAAAACGCATCACTCATCGATCACGGGAAGAACAGGATGAACCGCTAGTCTCCGAGGAGGACGATCGTTACGATGAATAAGCATGAAATGGCCTCATGGCATCTGATGTTACCAAACATTGCATGTGTTGATTTATACAGTATGACACCAACATGAATTATGCGCTACGTGAGAAGTACGAGCTGCTTATGAGCTAGGAGGCCCTGAGCTAAGGACGCCTCTAGACTAGCCGGCTTAACTCTTTTATTTTACGCTCGATGGCTCGAGACCCGGATGCGTGGTAGAAGCGCTGGTAGAAGCTCGATGGACCCCCCGCCGTGTCCATGACGAGGTTCGAATAAAAGGTCTGCTGCAGAGCGCCGACACAAATTAGCAACCAGTCGAGGTTAATGGTGATAGGATGGCAGCAGTGCCTTTATTGGGTTCGTACTGTTACCATTTTGGTCCATGCGAGACAACGCGTATGTTGATAGTACTACAAGTGGATGTTTTCACTGAAGGAAAATGTGTCCAATGGACATCCGATATTTTTTGCACAAAAGTCTGATTGACGGGAGAGTTGTTTTTCCCACTACGGATCGTACGTGACAAAAGTACCGAATAGTGCCGCACCCGATAGATATATTAAGGACGTCGAAGCGGAGGTCATCGCTTCTTGCGCGGATAAGACTAACCCAAATCAGATGATGAAGTGAGAGAAGATCTTTATTAATGTAATGTCGATGATTATACGTGTACCGTGCGTCATGTTACAATACTATAATCATCATATACGACAAGTTAGTTAACGGTTGGATGTTGAGGTAGGAATGATAACCTGACGACGACGACACAATAGCAATAAAGATCAGTGATGCTTCATTTACCTCCAGTAACTGCAGTAGTTCATTGCTCTTCATGGCATGCATATGTTAGACTCCTCATCGAGGACGCTACCATCCACTTCGGCATCCGGAGAGCAATCCACAAACACATTCTCTATCGAGAATAATCAAACGATAGCAACGCGGGCCGCTACTCACCAGCTTTAATGTTTTGGTTCATTTTTTGCTTGTATGTGTAAATCTAAGGCATCACCATCATTAGTAGTCAATCCCTCTTGGCTCACCTCTTCATCCAAAAGCTCATCAAATTTCCAGTTGCCAGTGCTCCCTCGTCGTCCTGTTTTATCATTAATTCGGATGTAATCCCTAATAACGATTTCCAGTCAAACGAGCACACTCTGGGCCAGGGTCTCTGGCACAGCTGATGAAGGCAATGAAGGTTCAAAAATATAATGTACAGTGTAGTTATCATCCATCAAATGACTAGTTGGTTTTTCCCCAAGCGACTTCCAAAAACTCTATCTTTGAAATTGCCATCCTGAGATTTGATATCGAAATTTTTCTATTGAACTCTCTGACGGATATGCATCATGTCTCAGATGAGCCATGCCAGGGCTACTTGAATGATTGTGTGTTGGGAGGATCCAGCTGTCCCGAGGCCACGATGTCACCGAACACCCTGACATCAAAGACATAAGGACAGTTGCGGCAAATGTGTTACTGTCGGATATCACAACTTGGTATCCTGTCACCAAAGATACTGTCGGGGTCGGTACTGGATTGAGCAAGAACCATAGACTGCCATTTCATAGACCACGCTGGAATGTGCTGACAAGATACTTTGCGCACTGTGAAGATTTCCCTATCCCTTACTTTATGCCTTGCATCCTCTGAATGCTCATCAGTGTCTTCATCATATTCCGATATAGGATACCTGAGCATCGCCTTAACCATGAATGCCAAAGGAGGAGCTATCAACTACTGGTCATCAAACCGTGGAGGGGAGTCTAAGCTGCGCAATCGTTTGACCTGTGATAGAATGCAATGAGTGGCGGCCACCAGAAGCACCTTGCCGCCCGTGATTGTTATCCGTGCAGTATTCTTGCTGACTGTTGTTGATAGTAGCACACGGCGGCCCGATCCGACATCTTCGTGGGAGGCTGAGACACAGGAGACTACTGACGCTATTTACACAAACCTAGAGTTTATTCATTCCCGCGTGGGGATGATTCCACTCGTTATGAAACCCCTCTAAAAAATATTACAACCTATGATATCAGGCACTGTCATTACTACTACTTAGACCATCCAGAAATCACACTGGCAGCAAAATCGAAGGAGTTATAGAATGATATGTTGACCTATTATTATAAGTTAATTATTTTTTCTAAAGAAGACTTCTTTGCGGTGTGGTCGAGAGGTAACCAGCTTACGTTTATCACAACCAACATCGCTGTGGTGGCCGCTCCCTGCTGGAGGTATTGGGGTTGAGAAAACCTTGGACACTTCATACTCACTCGGTAGGCTCTCTGTAGAGATATTTAATTAACAATGTGGACTGGGCTTACCAACTGCACGCTTAACGTCAAGATCCATTCCGGAGCCTTTTTGACCAGCAATAGGAGAAACTGAACAGGTGAAGATATACCACCATTGCGAGGGGGCTCGATTGAGCATTGGAGCAAAACAGGGTAAGAATACTGTACAGAAATAGAGTAAGAATACTGTATAGAAATAGAGTAAGAATACTGTACAGAAATAGAGTAAGAATACTGTATAGAAATAGAGTAAGAATACTGTACAGAAATAGGGTAAGAATACTGTACAGAAATAGAGTAAGAATACTGTACGGTCTCACCGTTATCTTCATTTCCGTCCATCATCTCAGCAATACTCTTCCTTCCTCTGGCCCACACTGGTGTCGGTGGATCCTCTACAGATGGGCTAGCATCTGGAAAGTAACCTGATAAGCATACCATATCGACACTTCGTTTTCAACCATCTTGACAGAGTGAGTCCCAACGGAGACCAGCGACAACCATAGTGACCTCTCTTTCAAACAATTGTGAGGGAGTGGAGGGCGGGACGGAATCAATGAGACACTCAGACTCTCTGCAGTAACGAGCCTGAAACTCTTAGACCTCCAGTATGTTAGAGCTATTATCCCGTATAATCTATACATTTCACAATAGGCACGTACAAAAACAGACTCCTATTCCCAATGTGGCATGTGCCCAACTGACCTCGGTTCATCTGCCGCTTGACCGATGCTGACATGGATGCCGTTGTGTTGGTACGAGTCATGTGATGAGGGGCCGCTGACAACTTCTTAGCCTTAACAACAACCAATAGACTGCAGCCGCTATACCCAACTAACCTACTTCAAATTTGCTGGCCAAGTCCTTTACTCTGGATCTCTGTGTATCAGCCCCACCAATGGTCATCACAGCAGCAGCCGAGCACTGATAATAAAGACTATGCTATTGAAGTGGCAAGAAGGAGGACTTACCGATGATTGGTCATTAAACACTGAATGATTGCCGATAGACCTAATAAATACGAAGCACTCCGCGTCTTTGCGCTGTCACCCTTACAGTAGTTTGTCCCCGGGTGATCTTGAAATTGGCCTGGACGCTGTAGCATTACCCATAGCCGATGGCCCCCCAGTAGCATGCCCTCTGGAGAGATCTTCCTCGCTCTCATCGTTCATGCTCGAACAGCAGAGAGAGTCACCGGGCACAGAGGGAGCTGGAAAAGAAGCTTCATGAGGGAGAATAGCCAAGTTGAGATGTCACGTGGTGGATTGAGCAACGGTGCTGTCATAACTGTTGGCTTTGTCGGTACTGCCACACCACGGCTCTCCAACCATGACGGCACTTGATGGACTATATCATCCAGACTGAGGTGAGAGACACTCATGACTGGTCGAAAGTGCCGGCAAAACAAACTTGATATTGAATATGTAATATACATTGTAGAGGATGTATTACAGTCAGAGCTGAAATTGTCGATATTTAATTCTCCACAGAAGGATAATAGCACTAATACTGCTACACCGCGCTAGCATCCTTGATGATATTTCGGACATGGCCGTGTGAATGGTCCGAACGAAATCGATCTTGGCATGCTCCTCGAGTTTTACCGCCTCTTTATAACTCACCAGCCATCGGCCTCTTTCATAGAGGACTTCAACTCGGACTGTAGTGCAGCTATACCAGCATCACCAGCGTCAGCTAGACAACCGAACAGAGCTGCTAGATCAACCTTCCTAACTGACTCCCGCCTGAGCTGACTGTTAAATGACATTTAATGTATGAGCCGACAAAGGCCTAATAACAGCACAAGTAAGAATCTTCGGCGATGCCGCAATATGAAGTTTCATGACGAACTTTGGACGCCACGATGAAGCTTCCAACGCGTCAGTTACAAAAATGCCCCTCAACCTGTTGGAAGTCTGGCGGACTTCATCACCCGACTCTGCGAAGAGCCTCGGACTTCCGCGAAAATTGATCATGAATATTCTTCTTTCACCAACCAATGCAAGCGAGCAAATTTCCGGAACTCTTCAATGAGAATTATGATGCTGTTGCAGCATCCACGCGCCTCGTAATCATCAGGTAACATTAACAACAAGTTCAAACTCTCGCAGAAACCGGCTCTGCTAGAACACAATGATAAAAATGTAAGTTGCCATGGCGTCGTGTACTGCTATTCCTCTGGCAGCAAGAGGAGCAGCTCTGTACGGTATCGATTGCGGTACACGGAAACTTGCGGAGTGACCACCTGTACAGTGAAATGTCCATCACTTTATGCTATATGCTCTACCATCCGCGGCATCAAGTCTGCTATTGATGTGGTGTGGCGGCCAATAGTGAGGAGGAGGAAGTGGTGGTAGCCGACTGTGGAAAAGACGAGCTCGAATGCTTCACTGGGTGGATCGTCATGTCTCTCGGTCATCAAGAAGGAGTATCGATCCTGACGGGGCAACAAAGATTCGAACCTCCGACCTTACCAACTAGAGACGGCCGGCTCTCCCTCGCTACCATTCTTGCATGATCCTGCCAGTCTATGCCCTCAGTCTTATCCACAATGCATTCTGTATTAACTGGATGTACAAATCTAGACACCCCACTCATCGCACTAAAGACGTCAACATGAATAATGCATCGGTCATCCCCGAGCTGCTGCCCCCCACGAAGGGACCTCACACTCCCCCCCGACCGAAGTGAACCTGCGGCCTGGTCAGAATGAGCATATCGATACCCTTTACCGTTGAGATCATTTCCTTCCAAAACCGTCGGTAGAAATGATGACGAATTAAACCGCCCCAAAATCAACGGATAGGCCACACTGCTGCTTTCGGAGTATATCTACACGAGGTCTTCATTTCGTGGCGCGCGAAGTTTACTAACTAATTTACCGCTGTACGTGGCCTTTCTCGTGCCAGTACTGCTGCAAGCTCTTGCATAGCATGCCCGCTAGGATAGTTGTAGACAGATGCCGCCACTCGGACACAAAACAGGCATGCCTGAGAACATGAGGCAGCAGCTTGCCGGCCAAAGACTTCAAGACACTACTCCAAACTGGATAACACTATTGCTATTAGCCGCATCAATCGGGAATGTGGTTCAGCGGTAGGACTCCATGGTAGATTCGAACCCACGACCATTGGCATGACAGACCAACACCTTATCCCCTCTCACTGTAGCAACTGTTATTCCAATTAATCCCGTCCTCAACACACATGTCCTCAACAATCGGTTCCTCGCCATAATTACCATGGCCTTCGATCCCACTGACCTGTACGCTTCCGGGCCATACCGCCGCCCGAACGGTGATAAATACGCCAGCACTCTGACAACCAATGGTAAATTAGCCAAACAAACACAGAAATTTCAGCTCTATCAGATTTATTTTCCCGCACGCCACGAAATGATTGGCTCGATCGAGCTATTGCTACTACCTATGAGCTCCTCGTGCAGCTATCAGTGTTAATACGAGTAGACTGGGGAAGATGAATCTGAGCTCCTTGTGGGGTAAAAATGACATCATTGTTACTGGTGCTATATACCATACCAATAACAATGGTATTAGAGGTACCTGATCATCACATTAATTGGCGGAAATGTGGTATAAATTCTCCTATTCAACACTGAACGCATGGAAGGCCGAAAACGGCGTTCATTAAAGAACCTTGCCGCAGTAGTAGCAACTAATAATTTTTACCATCATGGTATGTTCCAAGTTCCACGTTCTGATCCGTGCAATTGAAAAGTTACGCAAAAACCGGATCTGCGAACCGGCCTAGTTCGCACTGTATGAAAGTGTTCCAAGCTCATCGGACTCGACCGCCACCCACTTCTTTTTTTGGAGCGTAACGAAATTATAGAGTTTATTAAAAAGCAGAAATAATCGAAGATATGTCCCGGGTGGCTTGCCAGTACGTATAATAACTTACCTTATGCTCTGGCATGCCTGTAGGAGGTGGTAATGCAGCGAACGGTAATAACAATATCAATGGTCCAAGACCCTGATGATCGAAGATCAACTACTCCCTGGGATTCCGACGCCACCACCTACTCGTATAGTGGCATTGGTGAGGTACCAATGCCACGGTTGAACCCCCCACAAGTAGGATTTATTCTCGACAGCATTGAACCAGAATACCCAGCCTTCTGGCCACATAAGGCCACGCTGCCACATCTACATAGAATGCCATCAGACAACCAACACTTTAAATGGTCCTTCCCTACCAAGGAGTCCAGAGGTATGGACAATACAATACCGTAGACTACCGCCTTCAGCCCACTCAGTACCACTACTATCACCGACGTTAGAAACTAAGACTACAGCGTCACGGTTACACTGCCGAGTTTGTACCGTCTGAGCCTTCCAATGGAGCACCAAATCACGAACGACTATCTCAAGGCCTAGAACGGCTCCAACTGCCAGGAGATCGCAGCGGAACACTAGAGCTGTGAAGACCTTACAGCTGGATGGGTACATGATGGAGACAATTGGCTTACCATAACCTGCATGGCGGAGAGCCGCTTGCCTTCGAGGTAGAGCGACAAGGCGAATGAACCTAACAGATGGGTTTAGGTGGAAATCGAAGATTGTTGCTACTTAAAATGAGACCGAATGAATTAGGCAGCAGTCTTGTATAGTAAAATGATAAATGGAAGCATCCTGTGATACAGAGGGTTATTAGTACCTGCCGATGGGGATAGTAGTATCTGACGATACACTGTACTCCCCGTACTGGAAGGGCAGGTTTGGTCTCATCTGGACAGGCATTACGTATTCGCCTTAACGCTGCTGCAGCTGCTACCGCCATAACCCCTCGAACTACGTACCTTATGCACGACGCCAGTAGGTGTTCAGTAATGTCCCGGTGTAATATTCACTCGAATGACGTACACTTCCATTCGGCACGGGCAAATGAGGCGAGGGAGTAACACTCAGAAATGTCAACAGTGGCGGCTACAGTGAGTTGCAATACAGTAATACTGCAGTAAGTTATGGTTTATTTCAAACCATCCAGATGGACCAATCTGGTTCTTACAGAGCCTTCTCTGACCTAACGCGAGCTCTGGATGACATATAAAAACAAGCCAACGACTGTCTTAATAAAGTAGGTGCCTGTCCCCTGTTGTGTGCAGTATCCCCCTTATATTACAATGACAATATCCTATTATCGACAACACCCCCCATTATTAAGTCGATAACCCTTACAGCTGGCCAAGATGCTATTGCCAGTAGCATGGATCCTAAACATGAGCCCTCCTGTGTAGCAATAGTGTTGAGGCCTTACCGAGGAAGGTGCGGGGCACTACTCCTGGGAACTCAATGTGATCATATGCCTTTATATCAATACCGTGGTAGAGGAAGTCATGGACAGCCTAAAAAAGGGCAATGACCAGTTTAAATACGACCTTTACAAGTGTATATGGCAATGTACTAACACTGTTTGCGGAGAGCGGTCACCCCTGTCACTGTTGTCACTAAAGGGTCATTGGTTATGTTAGCATAGATACTACAGCCTACTATATACCTACTACATGGCCCTCCCAGAGCCCCCTTATATATAAATGGTAGTAGGATAGTACCCTTCCCGTTACCTGTGTATTAAAGCTCTCCTCCACCTTATTATAAGGTGCCAGTATTATTAGCACCACTAACACTAGTGTAGTGTAAACGTCCAAGGCTAAATCAATCCTATAATAGGATTTAATATTGGACATTGTAAAACTAAACGTGATTCATCTCCACTCGTAACTCAACAGACTCCACAAGGTTCACGGAGCATCCCGAATAAAGTAATTTTTCAATTGTTCGCAGTTACAGGCGAGCGCGTAGTTTTGAGGCGCGTGACGGAGCTAGACCGGTAATTGGCACTGTGACTGTAACATTGGTGGGTGTATATAATATCTGTTCGATTTTCGTTATGAGCTTGGTAAGTAGTACTGCGGTCTAAGGCATCGGTCATCAGCCTGTCAAGTAAGATAGGGATTGGGGTTAGTGGGGTAGTAGGTCTGCGCCGTTCTTGTTGACAAGATGATGTTTTTCCAATCTGACCTATTCTGCATCGTGTGTGGGTAAACCTAAGATCCTTTGCCAGTCTGACAGATTTAATAGTTGTAACCACTTCGATGGCATCATCTCCTCAAGTGAGAAGTCTCGGCGATTATGATTCGAGCAATCCAGTGGGCCCTTTCAATCACATTCCAGCCCCCGACCAAAGAGGATCCCCATTGCTCCTAGAAAAGCAAGTGAGCTACCAAAGGGCTTCCTAGCACCACTAATAGACCTCCTAGGCGGCAATCTTCAACGATCCAGCAACACTCATTATTATCACTCGTAACAAGAATGATAATACTGTCGCGTACAGGATGAAGTTCAATGAGAAGGGGGAGCGTGATGAGGTAGTGCTGGGATTCGAACTTGGGTCGTTTGATTGGTATATGTTAGCACGAACCAGTTCACGGTTTTTGGGTGAGGTTTAGTGACCATCCTGAAGTCCCCGATCCGGAGAAGCTCCATCGAGAGCTCGGGTTTTTCGAAGCTAAATTAGCCTATGGCTGCTCTTCCAAGAAAATGGACAAGTCCGATGAGTCTCTCAAAAGTACCGGTCATAATCATCTTGGCACCGATGAAGAGTAATAGTGGGACCGAGGGGCAGTTGAGGGGATAGTTCGTTGTTAGCACCTTCCTGCTGACACTACACGCAGTGAGATCTCTCCCATTGACTGTTATTAAAGGGAAGGACGGCAAGTACCGCGCCACAGCCTTTAAGCATGGCAAACAGCTTGTCATCTACCGTATATATGTATATGCTCAAGAACATAAATGGAACCCAATACCAACTGTTAAGTATGTTAACATTCATGGCATCGATCCTGTTACTGGTGAGGAGATTATAGAACAGATGGATCCATCAATGATATGAGTAGAAGCAAGCCATTCAATACTGTTAAGCAGACCATCACACTACACCTTTAATGGTCATTCGTTTCAGCTGCTGTATTATTCTTCCAAGATGATAATACTATCCCTATGGAAGACGTGTAGTGTTGTTGTTGTTGGTAGCCTAACCCTCGTGGCTCATCGTAATTGTACTTGTCACCTCAACAACAACTAGAAGAAGGAGAAGAGCCCGAGCATTTTTGTGTATGCTTCCTAGCACTACCTGAGTTGAGTTATCCTTTCTCCGTCCCCAATCCAGCATCGTAAGGAGGTGTGTTTTTGTTGGGTACATACTTTTGTGAGGGGATAGAATTTCGAACAATAGTTCGCAGGAAGTAGAAAAGTCCCGAAGGCAAGAACTATATTGCGTCGGGGTGATTGGTCGGAAAACTTACCCTGACAATTGATAGACGATCCATTAGTCCTGAACGGCTGCTGTTCACTTGCAGCTTTCATGTTACGAGCAGTTCGCCTTCTAGCCCTTCCTGTGCGGCCGAGAATCTTTCCGTTATGCGCACTGCGAAGATTTTCGACGGCAGGATCTGCAGGTGATGAGTCGATGGCAGCTCAAATGGAGGTAAGGCTCGCTCCCTTGGGGTACTGTAGTGTCGGTAGGTGCTCTTTCCTGTGGATTCTGAGTATAAGAATGTAGCACGGCATGAGGCCGCTGCTGCCCAAGGTGGGCCCAGTGGGCTGTTGTTATTGATACTAATTGATAGCTGTTGTTGATGATGATGACGTTACTTCATCAAGTGACTCGAGTACCGATGATGATAGCGATCTTGATGAGGAGGAACAAGCTAAGTATTATAGAAGTGATGAGAAGGCTCCCTTGTGGGGGGCTCTGGAAGGGGAATGTGGCTTCAAGTAGTGTGGGCAGTAATAGGGCTATGATGTGATGGTGATGCTAGATATGAAGGGCCAGAGCCAACACGGCATGGAGATTGGCAGTTTAAGGGAAGGTGTACTGACTTTTAGACATGAGTTTTTACATTATCATCACTTGTGTTCGAGTAGTATAACATAACGTGGTAAACAACTGTAATAATAGGAATGGAGATGAAACGATATCATTCATGATAGTTAGGAAGGAGGGAATGGAAAGGTTCTCTGCGATGGCCAATGCCAGCTGAGCACGAACAGGACCCTCTTAAGTGTTACATATATCATTAGAAAGGGAAGATGCGCTATAGTTGGCCGAGGGTTGAAGGCTTCTTGTAGTCGGGACACACTCGTTAGAATGAGTCAACGAGGGCCGAAGCGAGCCCACATAGTTGGTAGCTGAAACCCCAATCACAGACCAACAAATCACGATCGGGGATGGTATGGTAAAGCTTGACAACGAGCTTATGTTGGAGTTCAGCGAGCCAAAGCACAGCTATTCGACTGCTATTACCAGGCTCTTAATTGCACTATCTGGATCGTCACACGATGCTGCCAAATTTTTCTTCAAGAAAATCAACAAGCAGCAGGCTATGAACCTTGCCAGAACTAGATTTTGGTATCCGAACTCAGGGCTTTAGTCTTCGACAGTCGGAATTATAAAAGGGAGTCTAAGGATACTACTCAAGAGTCTCGAGGGATCCGGTTGATGATATAGTGCTCACTGATTTCGCTTCTTGATGATGGCTGCTTTGGGACTAACCCGCGAGCCCTACATGCTCAACAACTGCAAGTCTGCGACAGCATTACTCTTGGTAGCAGTCTGTAACTGTAACTTTCAAGAATCCTTTTCGCGCTCAAGGCCACCGATTCGGCGAGTAGGCAAATCATTTTTCGCGGATAGGGACATCAATTTCATGAAGAAGAAGGACTCCTTCTTCTAGGAGTACAAATCCACGGACAAGGACAACAATTTCGGGTTGTACTTTCAAGTATACAACTACAATGAATTTTTACACCAACTACTATCGTATCAATTACTGACGACTGCACTTAAAGAAAGCTTCTCTTTACGAAGAATAGTTCGCTTAGCTAAATTCCTTGTTCAGCCAAAGTGAAACAAGCGTTCTGTTTGGCAGTGCCAAACTGGTATTCCTGTATCATGCTAGGTATTGCTATTTTTTTGCGGAAGGACACGAGTTAGTAACTCATGGACCGTGAGTTTGGAATCCAAACTTTGGATCACAATTAGCCCAATAACCGAGGATCTCAAGGCTAATTAGGGTACTGGATCTTTCGGACTTCTCGAATCGTGGAGGTGAAGGCAGAGAACCCTTCTGCCGTTTTGACGGTTGACCATCGCTCGCCTCTCTCCGACCAGGCCTTTGTCGAATTATTCACGAACCTTCGTAAGATCTATGCAATCAAGGTCCGTGAACTTGAAGTTGCTTCGAAGTTTGGTGAAGTTACTCCTAGGGATTCAGCCAAACACAGGGTTTAACGAAGAACGTCAGGATGACGCCCGTCGGACGAGTAAATCCGGTATAGTCACTATACCAAAATCACTGTACTGTAGTGAGAACTCACAATATGATGACATAGCCGTTACTAACGGCCCGTTAGCCACGAATATTGGCACACTGGCGGCCCGTGTGTGGGATCTCCACGTTTTGAAAGCGCCGGGACCAATATAATACGAATCGGTTGTTGTTTGCGGCTCCCAGAGTAGTTCCACTGGATGAATGAGTGAATGGCTATCTGATCGCCCGGTACCCCGATCGGAGAACCAGACTGGTTCTTCTTAGTCGTCGATTACTCCGGAATAAATGTTTATGGAAGAAAGAGAATAATAAGTACTTACAAAAGAACATTCTATAATAATACTAGCTTCAAGCTAAGATATGGGAGTCCCATGATCGAACAGAGATTGTGTGGGACACAGTGGTTGGGTGATAGAGTGATCAAATCAGTGGTGTACCGTACACGGTGTACGCACGGGTGGTGCAACTAGTTGAGTTTGTAACCCAACGCTATCTCATGACAATGCCAAAAATAAAAGATGAGAAATAAGAACATGAATGACATCTAATCATTACTTTTAACCCTCGCTCTTCGCATAAGGAGCTAGTGTTACTGTTCTTCGACCTTCCCTAATCTCCCGAAATGAAGAAAAGTAGGTTGTGAAAAATGGGCGACCAAGTGTTATGTAGGGTAAGTTGTAGTGTCGTAGTACAAGGTGACACCAAGTGCCACCACAGTTCTCCGTATACTGGCTAGGAGGGATGTATATAGTTGTATGACTGGTGCGATCACCGAGGGCGAATGCCAGCGTAGGAAAGTACTCATATCCCCTCTCTTCGATGAACCATGCACTTCCCTTCGTTACAACGTGAACGTCCAGGCCCGAATCCTGTTTGACAATCTCGGTAATCTTGTTCAATACAAACTCGAAGTAGGGCTTGGGTAAAAAAACCGAATATGCACCTGTATCATAAATCACCATACCATCGGGTACTCGTTGCATGAAAGGTCGGCCCTTGGAACTCACCAAGGCAAGTGAGAGGAGTGCTGTATTGAAGAACCCGGATGATTTCATTCTAAGAACTATTTTGGGGAAGGCGGTTGGACACTGCTCCTCCCTTAACGAGCCAAGTATAACCACGCCGGTGAAGTTTTTAAGATCGCTAGGAGCACATACCGATACCGTTTTGTCGGATATAAGATTCTTCAGGAACAGCTGAATCATAACGGTCTCATCATATCTATCCATGCGGTATGCAATCCCCAAGTAGTTCATAGGCTTCTCAGTCGGGATTGTCGGACTTGGAGACCATCCTACAATAAGTCGGAACTTCATCTCGAGCTTATGACCGGCGAGTTCTATAACACCATAATGATAAACAGTCGTGATTGCACTGCCGTCATCGAAATTTATCATGAGCTGTTCCTCACTGTAGGGGTGGCACTCGTTTATACAAGTATAGCAAGTCTTAGGGGGACATATACCATAGGTCTTCTCATACCAATCTTTATATATAACATGAGTTCCTATGAGGCCTGAGTCCAAATATAAGTCTAATGGCTGACCATCGAAGGCTATCCCGGTCACTCTATTGCCGCTGAAAGGTAAAGATATCTGACTGCGTACCAAATACACCATACTGCTCATGCTTGCCAAATAAATGGCAGTAACCATTAGACTGTAATGGAACATCGATTATCAGAGATTTGAAATGATAACACGCTGTGTATTTACACTATTATTGATAATAAGAAATAAGCGAATGAACTATATTTGATAAATTATTGAATATAACTCATACCCGTATTCCTTAGACCGCCTAAGGTTTGGACCTCCACGCCGTGGAGCGCACGGTGACCGCGCGTTTTCTAAGCGATGTACTCGAGGTAGCGCCATCATTGTCTATATATCTTAGCCTGTCTACTGTCCTTTGGCCGTCAATATGACCTGTATAGTTCATATAGTCCTGTATAGCATGAGTCCGACTGCACTCACTGCAGTCATCGCTTCATAGTGCATCGGTATTAGCTACGAGTGCGCGATACCCAAGGGCCGCTCCCTCCGTTCAATGGAGTCCGTACGCGAAGGTACTCCTTCTCAACCCATCGAGCGTACCTTCCCAGTAACCTTACTAGCGGAGGGGGACGGGAGGGAGGTCCGTGGTTTCCTGCGGGCCACTCGTAACACCGCGCCGACGGGCCCATCGCGCCGAATCGGCGCCGCTGATCGGTACCTCTCAATATGGTTGTACGAGAAGGGAGGGGTGGGCGGTAAACGCAAGGCTTGCGTCGCAAGGGCAACCTTGCACAGCGAGTGCTCCACGCTCCTTCCCTAGTTGGTCGGCTCCTGCAGTGGCCCGTTGGGAACACGTTTGACGGCCAAATAGAAGCCAAACTTTGACCTCTATTTGACCCATCCGGCGTACCTTGGTTGCTTCGGGACTCGCTGGGTTCACGCTCCTCCTGGTCAGAACACGCTAATTTGGATGAAATCCATTCAATGAATCACCGAGGGCCAAAGCGAGCCTACACAGTTGATAGAAACCCCATCCACAGACCAACAAACCGCGAGCACGGATGGTATGGTATTACTTGACAGCGACTCATTTTGGAGTGCAGCGAGCCAAATCACAGTTACTCGTCTCAGACAAGTCGTCTGGCATAACCAGGCCCTTAATATAATTAAGTTGATTGTACTATCTGGATCGTCGCACCGCTCTGCCAGCCTGTAACTATACCTTTGAGTATATCTCGCGCTTACGACCACCAATCTGGCGAGTAGGAAAATCACTTCTGCGAATAGGGAAATCAATTCAGCGCAGGGTGGCCGGTGGGAAGAGAAATAGCAAGTCCTTTCTTCCTCGTATTTTTCATTTCGAAAAATACGAAAATTAGTAAAATCATCGGAATTTTTGCTCAAGTAGGGTAGAAGTCGTAAATTATGTGCATCATTGAGGTGGAGCATACTACCAAGTCGATATAAGACAATAAAAGCGAAAATTCATGCCGCATGATGCCTCATGCATCTCAGCAGACGAGAAAGGAGCGGGTTCGATCGCTGGTGGGGTCATATAAAAGCTCTATATTTGTTCCTTATCAACCTCATGGATACTAGATCCGTGGCGCCGCCACGGTGGCGGGCGTTATGAACGTATCGCGCTACTTGTAAGAGCCTTCCTACACGCTCTTGTTTTCGGAGTTGCTATTCTTTCTATTTTTCCGAGGAAAAATAGGCATTCTTTCTTTGAAAAATAGAAATTCTTTCTGAATGTAAAACCGGCCACTCTGATTCAGCGGTAGGGGCCGATAGAGAAATCAATTCCGCGAATAAGGCCACCAATTTCATGTAGGAGGATTGGAATTCCAGGGACAAGGACATCAACGTCGGGTTGTACTCTCAACTACTGTAGTTAATTAATGTAATTGTGTAACACAATTTATGCGCATCGGAGTTGGGCTAATGGGCCATTAGTAATGGCCCAACTTGGGCCGAGATGCGGTCGCTGGGTGTTTACTTCATACAGTATATGTGTTCCTCCGGGGGAGACTGTATTACACAGTCTGTGTAGACAGCATAACGTGCGCTGCATTATGCAGGCTGCATACGGTATGCAACATACTGTGTGCTGCTAACATACTGAGGCAAGCACACTTGCTGAGGGTACTCCCTCAATTTGAGGGCCTCAACTTGTATAATAAAGAATTTTTGTATACACCACTCGTCAGCAGCTGTATTGGTATTTTGCGTCCTACCAGTCACATAAGAATTATCCTTGCTTGCAACAATCATTCGAGAACGTTAACTACAGATCTAGCGGACCTAGCATTGTTACGATATGATACTGTAACAATGCTGGCATAATCTCGAGGGGATTGGCTCCCTCGGGATAATCCCGACTCGGGATTCCCGAGGGCATTGGCACCAGGAGAGACAATGCACAGATTTCCAACCAATTCTGGTCAATAGGGTTTTAATTCAAAGTATAATAGTAACACATCACATTTTAATGGCTGACAGCTCTGAAAACGTGTAAACATAGTGGAGGGGATAATGAGCTGTACATCATCTTCAATGAAATGATTAGTCAAGTAATCTGATAACCGTATAATCCATCTTAGTGGTTCCCTGCATATTGCACGCGAAGACAGAAAGCGGCAAATAATGCGTAACGTCATTTATAGTAGCTAAAGAGGGTGATGATAAGAATGACTGATAGGGGATAAGGCTCAACTGCTCTGCGCAGGCTGGTAGCAGGTGGACTTGACTAGGTTCAGCCTATCAATCTTATACCAAATGAGATCTCGTTCACGTGCTCCATATTTCCTGAATGCAGAAAGTCAGCTTGGATCTCTATAGACAAGAAAGTCGGAAAAGCTGAGGGTGTTTCAAGATGTGTCAAGATTAACACCGGTCACATTCTTCGGGGTGAACCATACAGTAACAAGACAATCTAGTTTAATATCTACTGGGTATTAGACTCTCCCGGCAGTTACACATAGAATGGATGCTCTAACTTAATAACTACTGTTCGGAGCTGAAGCTTGACACCGATTTTACAAGTTCGAATCCGTGCCCGGACGAACACAATGGAATCCAAGAGTGGTAGGTGGACGGACTTATCCGATTTTGAAGTAGAGGGATCGAATCTTTCTCATTGATTCAAAAGTAGAGAAGCCTCTTGGTTCATCATAAGTCGCTCGTGCTGGCAGCGGTGATATAATGATAGTTGGCGGGGAATAAATACTAAAGTGAATTCACAAGCGATTATATTGTTTGAAGTGAATGGAGGAGACACGATTCCCAAGTGTTGACAGACATAGTGTTTACCAGGCCATAAATTGTACTGTCCGAATCTTCGTCTGGGTCCGGCTTAACCCATGAAGAAGTGCCAGCACTACTAGATCCACCTGAAAGACAGCCTGTACTCAATCATAGGACCACGCTCCTCTTACCAGTCACTGAGCCTTCAGGGGCATGACATTCGACGGGATCATCGCTGGGACAGCTAGATAAGTCTGACACACAAAGACTGCCAAGTTTCAGTCATTATCGTCTTCAAATAGTTTCGAGAAACCAAACCTCGAGGACCTGCCCATATCGGCCTGTCTCGTGTTCTCCGAACATAATCTTTCATTACTATACGAAACATCCTTCTGTGCACTCCTGCGACTTACTCTTCTCAAAAGTCTCGCCGTTTCCTACGCTCAACTTGAGGACAAGCACAGAGTCTCCAGTAGACCTCACTACTTCGTGGGCAAAGCAGTCGAAGAGTCCAGGCAGGCTTGCGACAGTTACGGACATTGCGTCTCCTCCATCTGCTGTCTGCACCAGCAATTCACTCCCTGCAATTCTCGGCCAGATCTGATCAACGTCCTTTCGGATAGTCTGCCAGGAAAAGCCGAGCGTGTTGTAATGAGGGCTGATAAAAACCTCGTTCCCATATCTAACTTGATACCGATAACGCATCGGCCTCGGGCTATTCTTGGATTCTTCCTTGCCACTCGGTTCCGGACGATCGACCGAATGCTTCGGACGCGCGTCAACAGCCACGGTGGGAGTAAGTTTTGCAGCTTTTGGCTGGACGGTCATATTCAGCATCAAATAAAGGCGAGTGCGAGGCCCCTTGTGTTCCTTTCCAAACATATCGAGCAACAAGTCTACAGTGGACTCTATGTCTTCGCCATCCACATAGCACGTCCGTCCCTTTTCATCATGGCACACGATAGAGTAGTCGAGGCATTCAAGTTCGGGCCATCTGGTCTCTATTCGACTGACTAGATTGCCAAGTTGCTGGGAGGGAACCCTAACCAGGTAGAGATCAGTACCGTATGTGACACGGCAAAGATAGGTAGTGCCTTTGAAAGGCTCCATTAAGACTTTCCAAAAATTCTATTAACAAGTAGTGCGACTTTCCCTCGCTCCGAGAGTACGCGTGTTGCACGCACGCGCCAGATCTAGCGGACCTAAGGTAGCTACGATATCCCAAAGGCATTGGCAGCACAAGGGACGATGCACAGATTTCGAACCAATTGTGGCCAATATTCATTTTTTTTTTCAAAGTATAATAGTAATAACCACCTTTTGATGGCTGACAACTCTGAAAACATTTAATCATAGTGATAATGAGATTTAAGTCATCTTTAATGAAATGATTATTTAGGTAATCTGATAAGCGCATAACCCATCTAATCATGCATATTGCACGCGAAGACAGAAAGCGGCAAATGATGCATGACGCCACTTATAGTAATCAAAAGGGTGATGATAGGTGGGGCAGCTGTCAGGAAGGTTGACCAAGGCATTGGAGGGCGCTGATGACCTACTTCACACGCTCCACTGTTCCTGAACGGAATGAGAAAAATGAATTAGTTATCTTTTCGGAACAAGATCTCCGCGGGAGCACGGCAATCCACAGGGAAGTTGCAACTCAGAAATTCCATGAGATCTCTACTGCATCAAGGTTGATGTGCATGGACTACACGAGTTACCAAGCTGGTGATACCAACAATATGATACCTAACTTCTCGAACATGGGCAAACCACTAATCAAAAGACTTAGGTAAGTAGACGGTATTTTTCGACAAGGATTTCAATGAGATCATTTCGTTCCAGGGGATGCCGAAGAGGAGCGGTAGGGCCCGGCGATACCTGAGGACTCAGATCCTTGATTATGTTGTTCCACTGGCATAACCCATGAAGATGTTCCCAGACCGGCGCTGCTGGTCGACAAGACGTCCTCGGGATGGTAGGAAGCCAAGTCATGCTCTGAGCTCTCGTCATCAGTATTCGAGTCCTTGGCAGTTTGGCATTCTGACTCTTCCTCGCCCGAAGTAGACTTGGGCCAGCCACAGCACGAGCAGCACTTACCGCCGCCCTTCTCCGGGTCTACAGTCAGTTCGAGAATGAGGATGTAGTCACCATTAGGCCTCACAACCTCTTTGGCGAAACAGTCGAAGAGCCCATCAACACTCGAGCTCTTTGTGGTCAATTCGTTCCTACTTGAAGAAATCTTCGCACTCGCATCGCGGCACCGCAGCGGAAAGTTGGTTTGAGAGAGCTCGGGCCAAACATCTTCGATGTCCTTGCGTATATCGTCCATAGAAAAGTCTATCTCATTGTGAATAGCACTGATGAAACACTCATCACCGCGGAAGATTTGGTATTGGTAGCGAGGCGGCCTTGAGATCTTTGGACCATCATCAGCTATAGTCGGGCTAGCGCACCTCTCTCTCACTGATCCACCGCCAGGAGTTACCGAACTGAGACTTGTTGACCTCGGTACTACGGTCAAATCGAGTACGAGATAAGTGGAACCGTTATACCCCTTGCACTCTTTAGCCGCGGTAGCGAATATCGGGTTGATATTTCCTTCACTCACAGAGCATGCCCGTCCTTCTTCGTCGTGGCAAACGAGGCGGTGGTCGATTCCGCGGAGTTCGGGCCATCGGTCTTTCAACCGAACCGTCATCCACCCGAAGTTGAGCCTCTGGCCGGTGTCATCTATGTAAAATTCCGACTTATATGTCACGCGGTAACAATAGTGGAAGTCAGCAGAAGCCATTTATCCACAATCATGCAGAATGCGTTCTTGAAGGCTGCCACGGCCTCGATTCTATTGTCACGGGCATGCGTGCTAACTTCCGCACGCGTGCGCTAAGACGAGCAACGGGTGGAGAAACACTGATGGCGTCAGGGTGCTAGGGCTTTTCATCCCGAGATTATCTCGGGTTCCTTGGCGAGATATGTACTATGACGCGACTCAATTGAGTGCAAGAAAGCTTCATCGAGCCTGCCTCATCATCATGCGGTTCTTAAATTAAGGTCTGTTGCCTCCAACAAAGATATCCTCCACCTTCTCAGTCTGGCCACAGTTAAGACGATATTCATCGATTTCCCTCTGGGTAAGGGCGTCGAAATACCAACACGCGCTGGACCCCCTGAGGAGAGCATTTAAAGCAACACCACCAAAGCAAGGGAGGTCACCGCTTTCGGC
Organism: Perkinsus chesapeaki; assembly: GCA_013115145.1. NCBI lineage: Eukaryota > Perkinsozoa > Perkinsida > Perkinsidae > Perkinsus > Perkinsus chesapeaki. The sequence continues at coordinate 76,412 of JAAPAO010000022.1, forward strand.
GAGGCCTGTCCATCCTCATGTGCCTATAGTTGCCATCGTTGAATATTTGATCAAGATCGGTGGCCGGTACAGCACAGCCAAACACAGACTCGGGATCCACACTAGCTTGGTCCCTAACCTGAAAAGGAGTCGTGAAAGTGCAGCACGGTGTGATACTTCCTACGAGGCGCTTCCACTGTCGAGACCACTCTGGAATGCGCTTCTTCAATTTGGGTTTTCCTCCCTTCTCTTGGTCAGAGTTATCAGTATCCTTCTCCGACACATCGTACTGAGAACCCCTCATAACTGCTGTGTAGAGAGCAGCGTGATCTCACCTGGTCGTTCGGGTTCAGCATAGGCAAAGGCTTCAACTGCTGTCGTTGTGGAGCGCAACTCCTCCTCCCAATAACCACTGGAGTGGTGTTGAGTGTTAGTGTGCCTGCAGCTGCTGGTAGTGACAGCACCACAAGTGCAGACTCTTACATGCCTTTACTGGCGTAGGCGGAGCATTCTTCTTCATTGAACCAAACGATTCCAGAGCATCCACGAACCTGGACATGTCACCATTACGTCGAATGGCAGGATTCGAAGAACAACTCGGAAGAAAAGTAGGCTTACTTAACGTCATCCTCACTGCGGCTCTTCTCTGAAGGGTATCCCGGTAGCGAATCGAATGCTGCAAAGAGACAGCTCGGCATCAGCATTCGATCAGATCTCACCGTTGCTTTCATAGCAAGTCTTCATAATGCTCCTCTCATGCTCACTCTCCTCACTCTCGTCATCAGCGTCATCACTATCATCAATCTGCATGGCCTGACCGAACAGATAAGACCTACGACAATGTTTATGGGCTCACCGATGGACCAGCGTCACAATGAACGACATCTTCATCGCGCATCGGAGGTGGTGCAATGAACCGTGGAGTTTTGAAACCGGGAGTGACTTTACCTGAGGGAGATAGGCACGCCCAGAGGGTCGTTGGATCACCCTTGTCACACGCCTTGAACGGGTTGCTCGCTTGTGATGGTATTTGCCGAAGGTCTGCAAAGTGCAAATCTCGGAGAATCATGCAGGTGCTCTCACCCTCCGCACTGGGAGTCTTCGGGGCAGCTGGCTGCTTCTTGTTGAGCATAAATCGGTTCTTCAGCTGACTGACCAAGCCTCCGGCCATCGTTGGCTGCGGAGGCGGTGGGCTGTTCTCTTCCCGAGCCGTTATATCAACCACGGCTTCAGAGATGTCCGCTCCGGCATCCTGAATGATGAAACGCCCTCGGTGAGTTGCACTCGACACTCGCGGTTGAACGAGCGATCGTATCATTCAGGAACGACTGTGTACAGTAAGGTGTACTCACATAACTCTCGGTGCTCTCATCAGCTTCATTGCTATCATTTGCTTTGGCTTCTACTGGTTTAGTAATCACTTCTGGCTGTGCTGGAGCAGGAGGTATGAAGCGTGGTTGAGCCTTCGCAGGAGCTTGATGCAGGATTCCTAAGGCAGAGTTGGCCCGCTCTTTCGGCAAGTCACTCGCCTTTGAGATTGGGGGCCGTCTTGGGGACTTTGGGGGCATCCATCTCCTCTAGGGCTCTCACTGCCTTCTCTACTCTCTTAACTTGCCTTATCACAGCTGCTTCCTGCACTGATGGTAAACCTGCGAAAGCCTATATCCTCGACGAATAGCATCGTAGCCTACTCGGGAAAGGTGTCCCAGCGATGAGCTGCAGCGCTTGTTCCTCGAACGTGTTCAACTTGGCCACGGCAGCCCGGAAATCTCGGCTGGCCTCGGTGAGCGTGCTGAATTCTGCCTCGGCATCGTGAACCTAACAGATTATCTATATCACTCGATGCCGGCAACAGCAACTAACTTGAAGCTCAACCCATTCCCCAAGTGCCTCTAGGATCTCCGACAGGTGTTTGCTGGCCATCGCAACGAAAATGACAACTTAAGAATAATCGACACGCACTCTCCTTATTAAAGGTAATTCGACAACAATTGTTATCAGACACTATATTGGCATGCCGCCTGGTCAGTTCGCAGCTGAGGTGTCAACTGTGTTACTGGGCCCTAAGCCATACCCTGCGCCAGGCCTCCAGACTTCGACCAAGCTCTTCATGAAAGAAATCCCGCATTTTCGCGCTAGTCGACTGCGCATCGCTATCGTTGAAATGATCCAATTGCCGCAGCAGATCAGCGATGCTGCTGAAATACCGAATTCCTGGTAGAGAGAAGTAATCCACGAACCCCAGGATCTCTCTGACGGCTGAAGGGTTGCCCTCATCAAACGGGCTCGTCGAATTCCCCCGCCACTGTACGGGAGCCTCCTTGGTGAATCGACCATCGTAGGACTTGTGGTTCTGGAAGAATAGGTACTTGTCGAGGGACGACGGCATAAAAAGTGGCGTGAACATGGAATAGAACTCATAGAAGGTTACCAAATCCATATCATAGGGGAACAGCACCACTGCCTGGAACTGGCTCATGGCACGGTAGCTGGTATCCTCGAGGGCTTTGCGGGTGACCAGAGTATATGGGAAGTTGACGTGGCCTGCCATGGTACGGAAACCTTGACCATCAGGGTCGTAGCCACCCCCACGGATAGCCGGCTGCGGCCCTCTTTGTTCTTGTTCTTCTGAAGCGTCGAATAGCTGCTCCATAATATGCTGTATAGTCCCCGTCAGTGCCGTGTCATGTGGCCTGTCCCAAACAAGGATGTGATGCCTGTACAGAGGACGGTAGGTTGCGTGAGTGTAGAGGCCGTGGGTGCGGATGAAGGGAAGGCTAACTCCCAGCTGGTATTCATATTGCATGCTTAAGAAGGGGTCAGAGGTTATCAGAATACCTCGCTTGGACAGGTCCACCAGAGCAGACCAAACCTTCTCCTTGGTAGAGGTGTCCTCCCTATTAACCATGAACAGAGCAGGATGACCAAAGTAGCCCACCAGTAGCACGTCCATGGTGACAGCGAGATCTGACAAGACTACACAAAGCACCGGCACTGTGCACACTATCATATCGGGCTTTGGTGCGGAAGCCCTCAAGGCCGCTGCGACAGTGTCCGCCTTCATGGCTTCTATTGTCTCCCAGTTGAGCTCCTTATTGGTCGTATCCGAGTCGGGCAAGTAGCGCTCAAACACTTCGGTCAAGGAGTCACGGTGTGTGTCACAGCCTATTGGTCCAGAGTAGAGTTGACCGCAGATGTCTGGCAGCCATCTCGGGTACTGTCGTTGAATGAGCCTTCGGCGGCCCTGGAGTCTGGTCCCGCCGACCAGCTTCAACATATTGAGGACCTCAGCGCTCAATGAAGCATGGACACCAGCCTCCCAGACGACCATCGGGCCGAGCTCTACCAATCGAATCGGAGCAATAGGCGGAGAGACTCGAGGCTGTCTTAAAGATGTCTCCCCAAACGGGAACAGAGGACCGTTGTGCAGCGGCCTGCCATCACCGATGAGAGCTGAGACACTCAGCGGCCATTGAGAGTCTTCGAGGAATGCTAGGTTCCTCTTTGTCCCAGATGCACCCAAAAGATGGTCGGCCAGCTCAAGCATTCTTTGGTCGCCGCCAACATCTCCAAGGAGCCACAAAGCAGAGGCAGCTCCATACAGGCATTGAGGACGATGACCGTGACCGTTAGCTTGCAGCCAGAAGTCTATCATCATACCAGAGGCTCTAAAGGGGAGGGTATCGTCCGGTAGGATATCGGCCTCGTGATGCTGTACCAGGTCTGAAGCCAGGCCGAGTGCCTCGCTGGAGATGGTACCTTCACTTAAGTCCCTGGTGAGGACTTCACGGAAGGTAGCCCATCCCTCTTGCCCTGTGCAGTCCAGGAGCGGTACCGCCTTCAAGGGCAGTAACAACATAATAACCGTCAGTCCAGTCATATGGCCCATAGTGGTCACACGCAGAAGGAAGGTGCTGTCATCTACCAAACTCATAGAGAAGCTTCGCTCAACGCAACCGTGATATCCTTTACAGAAATATAACGTGGACAATGCGAGACCATGATAAATGACATGTTACTGTAATGGTCAGTGAATGTCCAGGGCTTCCCAAGGGGCAACATCCTCGACGCCCTGAACGAACTCGCTGGTGAGGTGCCGCCAGATAGCCAGTCGCCAAAGCTGCCATGGTATCTCCTCTAGCTCTGGCGGAATCTGTATGTTGTAAGCCTGGAAAAAGGTGGCATAAACATAAAGTAGAAGGGTATATACATGACGCTATTCATTACGGCACATATACAGTGGAGACACAAGGCTATTAGTGAAGCAAGTGGAGGCTTAATGAGCAAGAGGAATCACACAAGGCAGAACTGCTGTATTGAGAGTGGGCGTTGTAGAAGAAGACGACTAAAGATTGAACACACCTCTGTCATCTCAGCTGCCAGCTGTCGTCCAGTGCATTGGCCTCCACCTTTTACTTGGCTTGCTAACTTCTCAAGGGAAATGAAGCTGACAGAAGTACCCTGTGAAACCTGAAAAGCAAAGGTAGAAGTAGGATGTGGCTACACCGAAGGGTACCTCTTGAGACCATACCGCAATAACATCGGCAATAAGTCGAATGAAACCATAGTCTCCAATGAAGGTCTTGATACCTTCGAGCGCCAAGGCTTCATCCTGGCATTAGGGAAGGAGGAATTCGAGAAGACGGGACTGCCAATCACCTCGTCAATGATTCCGTTAGCATCAGTGTCCAGGAAGCTGAATGCTTGAGCAGCAGCTGCTCGTGTGGCTGGTGTGGTAGCTTCCAGATAGTCCTGAGAATGCTGCCTGGACGTGGCTCGAGCCAGCATACGTACCTCCAAGCCCTGCAGGTCCATACCTTTACCAGGGCCCAACTCCTCTTTCTCTTCCTCCTTGCCATGTTTGGTCGTGTGCTTAGTCTCCAGGAAGGACCCCCCACTGCCAGGTGAGCTGGTTCCCATTACAGCTTCGAAGCCATGGAATAGCTGCATGAACCACAACCTTCGAGACTGGCTGTCATACGCCAGAAGCCTCAGGAGACCGAGCTCATTCGCTGACACCGTGCCTGAGAGGCTCACGCCCACTGGACGCCAGTCGACGTCCCCGAGCTCACCGTCGCCATCGTGATCGAAGTATTCCTCAAGCAAAGTTCGAGTACCCACAGGGAGAGCGGCCAGCAATGTCGGGACTTCAGCCGAGTATCGAGATGCCCTTGCCAAAGCCCTCGGAGTTAGCAGTAGAGGAGCATGCCGGAGGGATGGAGGAGCTGCTGCCTCAAGACGAGACCATTGCTGCCATTCTTCGAGAGAGATCGTCCAGCTGCCATCTAGATCGATAAGGGAGAGCAACTAAAACGTTAGTACTCAGCGCAAGGCAGCGCCAGCTACCTCAAATCCCCAACGGTTGGTCGTCCACTCGGTGCCAGCCAGTTCGGTAGGAGTGAGGACACCATCATTGTCGGTATCCAAGGTCCAGAATCTCGCCCGCATAGTAACAGCACTGAATGCTGCCGCCAGCATCGGTATAGATAGCCTAGGGCGGATACTAGGAGGGCGATAGCTACATGTAGGTCACCTATCGGTAGACCATAGGCGCCCCAGTAATATCAAAACATCTATTGGAATACCATCCTTGCCAATATCGAGAAGCGCGTCGAATGCCTGGACCAGAATCACCACAGAACAGACGCGATTCGCACCTCCTTGGAGAAGGCACCGTCTGGAGCATCAACATCTATACCATAACGAACGAACTCCACGGTATCAATGACACCGTCGCTGTTCTTGTCCATGGACCTCAGCGAGCTTTCCACCGACACTCTAGAGCTATCCATCAGTGGCGCCAGGCTTTGCCGTGCAACAGCTACGCGCAGTAACGCAGTCGCGACCTCCTCTACAGCAAAAACACTAGGCCTCCTGTCGACAGAGCAGGTAGAGTACTGTTATCAGAGACGAGATAGTCTTTAATAGCATCACGGGTGGCTTTGGGCAAATCCCTCAGCACTTCTCTGTACGCAGCCATCGGATCGCCAGAGCCACTGTATCGTTCAGCCAACCTGCAACAGTAATCGCATTATCGATAATACTGAGATACTGTTCAGATACTTCGATGCAAAAAGCGATGCCGCCGGTGGCATGATGTCATCCTCCGAGTGAGCTAGCATTTGCCATTCCCCTCGACCGAGGACGTCTGATGGAATGAAGGACATCAACTTGGAGTAGGCTGCCTGAGACGGAAACGGCTGAACAAACCACACAGGAGAAGTGGCTTACACAAACCGAGGAAACAGTGGAGGTAGAGTTCCTTGAAGGACATCCAAGATCACTCCGGTCTATGCGACCGTCCTTGTTATTGTCCAGCTCAGAGAATCTCATTTCTAGCTCGGCGGATCGTAATAGACGCAGCAAGCGGTTGGTCTCTCTAAAGGCACCCCTCGGCCATATATTCGACCAACGGAGCATCGCCTACCGGCCGTCCTTGAACGCCCGATAGAGCCGGTCAACCAGACGCCAAGATGGTTGGCCTTCATGGCTCTTATGCAGCAGGCTGAGGAGCTACAAAGGGAATATGGTGATTAGAAGAGGAATCACAGAGACAGATCACTTCGGAGGTGAAAACACCTCGCGTGCCGAGGCCTCGACCGAACTCCAGCCAAGTAGTCTCGGTCAGCCTCCCCTTAGGGAATGCCAGCTGAGCCTAGGACGCGAATTGGTAAAGCTGGCTTAGGTTGCCCTACATGAATCGGCAAGACGACTTCAGGATACTCGAGGGGCTCCTCTGATCGAGGAGCACCAACTTCGAAGAAGGACCCCTACCAGTAACACTAACGGCAGACAGCATATTCTAGCATACGGTAACAGAGTGCCACAATGATCTCATCCAAGAGCCCTGCTTCATTATCGATGTGTCAGCTTCAAAGGCCTTCTGCAGTAGATCACCGTAAGTGGTGTCGAATGTAGGCGTGCCATGATCCAGCCCGATGAGTAGCCGAGCCAAGACTGCCTCTTCCTCTTCTATATCACCTAGCCATCAACGCCTATAGCAAGAGGCAAATAAAAAGCAACCTACCGTCACCATTGATATCGAAGAACTCGAACCCTTCAGCTTGGCGGTGTTTATGTCCCTTTCCCTTGTTATGCTCCTTTTTATCTCCTTCGCCTCCTTCATTCTTCAATAGAGAGCTCAGCCTGAGGGCCAGCTCGGGTAGGCTTGCTGTTTTCAGCCTATCGCGGTGCCTGAGCTTGTCAGTCCCGTCAAGGCCCGAAGCGGCTTCCCCTACTCGAACAACTGGAAACGAGTTTCGATAGGAATGCTCCTCACGTACGCCCATTTCTGTAAAGATCTCCGCGAGGCTCCGCTAAGACCACTGGTACCGTGCTCGAGGATCTCCATAAGCTGACAACGAGAATTTTACGCGCACACTTGACTGGTAAGAGTCACCTTCTCCGAGGGGCTGCCTTCCCAACCTAGTTCCTTTGGAGACAGGACGCCATTCTTATCAGCATCAAGACTATAGAACAATGGCCCCATAGAAGCAGCGCTGAATAGGGCTGCAGTCTCAGCGAGTATCCTGAGTACAGCGGGAGATGCGCTGTCGACAGCAAAGCAGGAAGGCTGACAGCTCACCGGGAGCTTCTGAGGTTCATCCACTCGGTGATCACTTCAAGGAGGATCGTGTCGTCTTCGGAAAGCTTGTCAAAGTTCTGATGAGCCCAGGTCCTTTGAAGCCTTTGAAACTGACGTACCGCGTCGGAGAAGATCCTACTGCCTGCCAAGATAGTCTGGTCAAGCTCCAAGAATGTGCCTCGGGCTAGATCAGTCGACACAGCACCGTGGCCTGACGGCTCATAGGGCATCAACTCCTCCATGATGAAGGAGAAGTCAGACGTGAGACGAACAAGTGCGTACTCGGCCGCGTCGAGTGCACCTACGAGGTTGGATAAAATAGGACTTGATCCTGGTGTCCGTAGTATGTAGACATGCACGCCAGTTGTTCGAAAGGGGCAGAGTTACGGAAGTGCAACAATACAGAAACTGCTGTTCGGTAGGATAGTTCCGAATCTTGAAACACTTGCAGCGTGTAGATTTTTAATCAGCATAAGAGCGCGAGGAATCATTCAGTACTGTGTAATTGGTAGGCCACCAATGACAGCTCTCACCATCATCATTCTCGTCAAGGAATGCCACCGTCTGATGTATATCCTGCTCAGCTAGCTTTGCCAGCTCCTCCATAATCTCGACAGTAATAAATGCAGTATCCTTCTCAAAAGTCTCCTTTCGCTCATCCACCCTACACTTAGAGCCTCATCGACCACGAAAGCATGTACCGTACTTCCTAGCCAACCACCGGACAACTGCCGGAGTTGCGTCCTCACTGCGACCAGCTAGTCTCTGCCACTCTGTACGAGACAGTTTGCCGGACCCGTCAGCATCCAGTATCGCCAGGAACTGCCATCCCATTTCTGTAATGCACATTCCAAGACCTTACCCATCTCTTATCATCCTCGGTAGCGTTGACATCCAGCTCCTCCAAAGTGAGCTCATTATCAGCATCCTTATCAAACTGCATGAACCGATCATGCAAAACAAGCGCTTCCACGAATCGATATATCAGGGGCACATTTCTAAAGGAGTTCATCTTCGACCGGTGGAACGGGTAAAGCGGTTACGATGAGTCCTTTGTGGCCATATGAAGCATCTCGTACCGCTGCAGCTGGGCCCCTTCAGCCCTTTCGGCCGATAGATGCTTCAGTACCTGATCGTGAACTCGTCCACCACTTCGATAGGAATAATGGAGTATGAGTGGCGGCTGATAGAATAACACGTCATCCAAGCCTGATTAGTGCCGTGTAGCATTATCATAGCTTTCTTGCCGATCAAAAGCCTCACCCTTCTCGAGAATAGTCTTTGGTACGAGCCGCTGCTAGCTCGCATAGCCTGCAGCTCTGCGGTAGACAGACTGCCATCTCCATCCAGATCCGCAAGGTAGGCAGACACTGACATATAGGGCTAAAATAACACCACTAACAACTGGTCACGGCTGGTATCGGCTACCCCAGACGGTGTTGCAATTTCCAAAAGTGACGGCGAGGGTTCCTAAGGAATTACACGACTGCTGTGCTCCAGGCCGTCTCGGCTCCTACCGTCAATTGAAGCCAGGACATGTCGAATACCTTACGTTGGCTGACATCGATATTAGCATCAAAGCCTTTCTCTAATATCTCAGAGAACTTCTCCCTATACGAGGCACCATCTGATTTGCCATGCATCAGCCGGCCAAGGCGGCCCTCTCGAAAGCTAACTCTTCCTGAGCAATACCCTCACTCCATAGCCGAGTGTCCCGCCTACCTTTCTTCTGGGAATCGGTGGCATTAGAGCTCTCTGGAGAGGGCTCGTTCTGATCCCCAGCTGCCTCAGCTGTGGAGTTGTTCCCCGCTGACTCGCCCTGGCTTCCATCTTCACTAAGACTGATAATGTCGGGCTGGCTGAGACAGGTTTCAATCTGAATTTCGTGGCGTGTGACTCTCACTCCATAACATCCATTCTTGTTTTGCGTGGTGCCGAATTAGCGTAGACCCAGTCCTGGAGATCCTTCCGAGATACTCCGACTGCTGCCTTCGGCGGCTCACTCCGAGTTAGCTCCTCGAATAGCTGACAAGCGCCAACAGCAACCGGAGCTCGACTGCACTTCCAGACTCACTTGCTTAGCGTCATCATCCCAACCAAGCTCGTCCATCGACAGCACACCATTCCTGTTGGTGTCTGCAGTATAAAAGAAGGTGTCCATATTGAGGGCCGAGAACACCGCTGCTGCTTGCCGCAGAGCCCTAGAGGTCATCTCATTGATAAGGTACAGGAAGATACTTTTTGTTCCGAAGCTCCATCCAGCGGCTTATAACATTTAAAGGTAGCAGCTGCCTCTCTGCGTCGGAGATGAGCTCGAATAACTGAAACTCAATGGCAGCAAAACCGCTGCAACCAGCGCCATGGTGCCCACCTTTGGCTTGAAGAATTTATCAGACGCTCCGATCCGTTTGCCGACCTTCTTGAACTCAGCCTCGGTGAGATCTTCAGAGATTGCTGGGCTCACTGGTGCCCCTCTGTGAGGCAGCACAGCCTCCGACACGTGACGCATGTCACTAAGAAGCCGCAGACGGGGAAACTCTCGGAAGGATAGCTCCCCTGAAGAAGAGACAGCCATGCAATACGATAACTCGCGCTGAGAAGTTGAAAATGAAAAGATGCATGTAGAGACAAAGTGGGCTGGCAAGCGGAACTCATTCCAATGACTGCAAAACCTTAAGCTCCTGATATCTGATAACTATCCCACTCGGACTAGACAAGAGCACATATTTCGTAGAGCAGGTATGGTGAGCCCCGAGCATACCATCGCCATCGGTGTCGATGAAGGCTTTAACGGTCTTCACTTCATCTCCAGGAAGTCCATCCAACTGCTTCAATACAGCGGATGAGACCTTTGCCGAGTCCAAGTCGAAATCGCCATCACGTTCTGGTAACCTGGTCAAGCCACTCCATGAAGTTGTTACGTCAGCCAAGCCCTTACTTGCCAGCAAGCCAGACAGCGGCATCGGGAGCCGCGTCGTAGGAGTAGCCGGCCAAGGACATCCACTCGGACGTAGAGATAGTCGTGCTGTTGTCAACATCGAGCAGTTCAATCACCTACGTGGCCTTGAACGGCCATTAGTGTTCGGAGGAGCTCACCCAGTCAACATCCTCGGAGGAGAGGTCCAGGCCATTAAGCTCCTCATGGCTGAGGTCTTCGCTCTCGTCGTGATCCAAGTCGACGAATTTGGCGTGCAGCTGCAGCGCTTCGATGACACCATGGATGGCTTCGACTGCCCTGACGAGCACCAGCGTTCAGAGATGCCCCGAGAGCTAAAGCCCACCGATGGTCTTTGGTACAGCGGTGAAGCTCCTCGAAGGCGTCCAAGTCAATCACGCCGCCTTTTCCAGCCCCAAGGTCCTTAAAGACCTGCGAGACGAGTCCGATGAAGGAGGGGCGTGGAAGGCACACTTCAGAGGAGAACACTCTAGGAGTCGCTCCCATGGCGTCCCTTAGGTCATCGAACTCTGGCGCTGACAGGCGGTGATCGCTATTATAGTCTGCTCGGTAGCCTGACAGTGTCCTATAGACCTGATTCCCAAATAACCGGAGTCCCAAGGCTGCAAGCGGTGACCTTAGGCTGTTGGCACTCTTCTGAGCGCATTTGGAGCAGCGCCGATGGGCTTGAGAACTAACAAAGGAGATGGTACGCTTGGCGTGGCCCTGAGCAATAGACCTCCTGCTTGGTTTCCATCACCACTCGGAAGCCTTTATGCATCATAGCGTCCAAGACCTCCATGGATTCACTCTGGCCCAACAGACGCAACAGGCCCACTTCGTCCACATTCAGAGTCCCTACCAGGATGTGTCCGACGCCTCCCTTGCCAAGCTCACCATCATCATTGGTGTCGAAGACCTCTAGGATGGCATTGCGCTCCTCTAAAGATGCTTCTTCAATTGCCTTACTGGCCGCCAGACGGAGGTCCGATGCGCCAGCTTCCTCAACGACGCTAAAAGCACACGGTGGGCCATCCGACGGTTCGAGGTAAGGCCTACTCAAGGGCAAAAATCTTAACGGTGCCCGGGGCAGAGAAGGCGAAAGTGAGCTGTTGGAGACTGAAGCGGTCGATGTAGCTGATGCCATCGGTACCATTGATACCAATGGCACTGAACACCTGAATGCTTAATGGGACGGGGCAATCACGGCTTGTCCATCCGTGCTACGGCACTATAGGGAATCAAAAGTCAATTTGCAGTTGAGAGCATACGGGACTAGCTGACCTCGGTGGGGCGGAGCCGGGGGAAGTCCGTGTGGAAGTCGGCGAACTCGTCCATGGTTATCCTGCCCGTCAGGTCAAAGTCCTGACTTGAAAAGAATGCCTCGCAGTTAATAGCACTGAACACTCTCAACAGCTGATTCACGCGCCTGAAAATACCGTAATGCTCGTCATCTTCGAACACTCTACCTTTCGGCCACGGCCCTCAACCACACTCTAATAATTTCGGGAGGTATAACAGTATCGATCGAGGCCTGGCCGATAGGAGCCAATGCCGTGAAGGACTGGTAGGGGGGCTAGTTCCTTAGAAACAGCGGGGGAATGTACCTTCTCGGTGAACGCCGCGTGGTTCGCCCTCGTCTTCGAGGAGTAGGCCAGGAACCGTCGTCGGTCCCATGGTGTGCTGAGCGACAACCCATCAGTGTTGTAAAGGGCGCGAGGCATAAATTCATAAACGATCTCCGGGGTGGCGAGGAACCGCAGCAGGATGAGCTCATGGTCGTCCAGGGAGCCTTAATGCAAAGCCATGTCCGGCAGGGCTGTAATTCAGATACTGACCATCTCCGTTGAAGTCTAAGAGCTGGGAGACCTCCGCTTGCTGGAAGGCAGTAAGGTCCTCCAGCTCCTTCAAGACAACACCTGCGCTCCATTCGAGAGTCTCCGCTATTCTGAGGAACATCTGGCACACTAGCGCGCCTCAAGCGGCCACCTTCTGGCGAGCAGCACTGCGCTTGGTGGGGCGGCCTCGGTGTGCAGACCTGCTAGGACTTGGACCTCCGACAGCTCTAGAGACTTCGAAGAGTCCCGATCCAATGTCTTGAACACCTACAAAGGCGTCGGAGTTTACAAACTCCGAGAGAGCCGCTCACCCAGACTCTGTCCGAGTCCAGACCGATCTCATCCCAGCTGATCTTCCCATCGCCGTTCTTGTCCATGGCATGGAAGTTGGCCTCGAGAACAAAGCTGTCGAAGATGAGATAGATCCTCCGAAGGTTCCTAGATGACCATACGGAGTAGTAGATGAGATCATGACTCCACCTCATGTCCTTGGATGCGTAGTGAAGTTGATCAGCTACAGAAACGTCCAGCATGCCGGAGTCGTCTTCGGCAGTGAAAAGATCGAAAACCTGCCCAGGCCGGCGAGCAACACGTGACCCTAGCGGCCTCTACTTCCTCCGAGAATGCTCTCTCTGGGGCCCTTAGAGTAGTGCCATAATCTCTAAAGGCATCGTAGGGAATCATCGTTCCCAGCGCCAAGCTACCAATGGAATAAGGGGATGGAATCCGGGCCTCCGGAACGACCTACGAATCAAAGACAATTCTAGGTTTGTCCTTCGTCCCACCTCCTCTGAGCCGAGTTGGATGAAGGCCTCAGGCACGCCATCCTCGTCCTCGTGCTCCTCGATAACGCCTTCCGGCAACACTTGCTCATCATCGGCAGTATCTTCACGTTGACCGTGCTTCCCGTCGGCAGCATCCTCAGGTTGACCGTGCTCCTCGTGAGAAGCATCCTCAGGTTGACCGTGCTTCCCGTCGGAAGCATCCTCAGGTTGACCGTGCTCCTCGTGAGAAGCATCCTCAGGATGACCGTGCTCCTCGTCCTCTATAACACCGTCAGCTTCGGGCTCTACGGTCTTTACTAAAGGCTCTTCCAACAGGCCCGTATCGTTGTCGAGAGACATCGGCCGCCAGCTAAGCCTGGGCCTTCGACCGTATCCGAGGAGGACCTCAGTGGCGATGAGATCGGCCATTTCAGTGCCCCCTCCAATCGCCCGAAGGATGCTGTAGTCTGCATCTGTCGGCCGACCTGATGCACACATCACGAACTTCCACACCGTGATCTTCAAACCATTCCCAAGAGTATCCAAGGCTCTGTCGATGACTCTCATGTAGGTGGGTGGCAACTCGGTAAGCCTCTTTTGCGCCGCGGCAATGAAGGGTCCTCCGGGTATTGGGAAAGGCCCATCTTCGAACGCTTCAGTAAGCCTGATCAGTACGGGGAATCCACTGCTCAGCTGGTACTATCCAGCCCACCACAGTGCAAAGCGCTTCACCACTATAGGCGCTCTGTTGATGATAACCATTCTCTGCCACTCGTACCGAGACAGATAACCATCGCGGTTGGTGTCAAGGTAGTGGAAGAGCTGACCAGAGAAGGCTTCAAGTGGACGCCGGGAGGATTCGAGACCCACCGCGCGCCCGGACAAGGTGCTCCAACCAATCTCATCAATAGAGAGTTCGAAGCTTCTAAAGTTGTCCAGTTGCGAGAATCTGCTCTCGAGAGCGAGCGAGTCAGAAACGAGCCGAGGGAAGTCATCCCGCTCGTCCATGGAGTCGAGCAACCTGACGCAGCCGACGGTCGAAAGTGGCAGTAGCCGAAATGGCGCACTCCCCCTTGGCAACCGTTTGGAAAATGTCATCGATCTCGTGGACCTTTATGTGCTCTGGATCAGCCTCGGTGGCGAAGAAGGAAAACGACTGGGGCAAATAGTAACAGACGGGCCGCTGTGTGAGGTGGTGATACTTTGTCTGTGAAGACGAAGGCCGGGGCTCTGATGGTATTCCCAAACTTGGTCCATTCGGTGAGGTTGACAAGCCCATCGTTGTTCTCATCCATCAAAGTATATATATCCCCCGGAGCATCCCGGAACAACTGAATAATAACTTCGGCGTGTGTAGTGGACAAGATGGACACCTTGATCAGGGCCAGCTTGGCCGGTGCTCTCATTATCATCAACCAGGCATCTAGAGCCGAGCTCAAACCCTCACGGATGGGCTCGGAGGTGTCCAAAACTACATAAGATTATTGATGAGAAATCGGAGACCTCTTACGGCCACGAAGATGCTCCACTCCATCCTGGAGACGATGAAAGGCAGTGAAGTCGATGTCATCACCGAGTAGACCCTCTCGTACAAAGGCGCCAAAAACCACCCTGTCGTGCATGGGTGCTTCAACCTCGTAAACCTGGAACGACGAAGGATTGAACTGGTCAACACTGAAGGGGAGGGATACCTCCTCCATAAAAGAGCGTATCTCCTCTACTTTATGAATCGTTGAGTTATCAACCCACTGCATGAGCCCACCCAGGCACTCTCCAGGGGGTATCTGACACCTCTAGCTGTACCACTGTGGCCTGTGCCTGCTTACGAAGCCTCTCATGCCTATAATGAACTCAGCATCTGAAGGCGTCGGCTCTCGCCCCTTGAATTCGTTTGCCTCGTAACTGTCCTCATCCCGGTGGCCGCCCCTCCCTCAACGGCTTACATCTCATGTAGCGTCTGTTGTCTTAAGGCATGCGAGTAGCTCCCCAGCGACAGTCCATCGCTGCCGCCGGCGTCAAGGGAAGTTTCGTGGCTGAACAACACCATGACCAACCTTCCGTACAGCGTCTTCTTGCCTGAGCCGGAAGGTAGCAGCAACCTTGAGAGATGCTGCCCCTCCACGCCGTGTATGCGACAGGGCCGGGGACATTGGTATGACAACTCTATCTGGTGGATGTGGCGCTGGTGGACTGTAGACCAGTCGTGGAGCGAAGGGGTGTATGTTGAACAATGGGTCATAGTACGGCCTGAGGTGCGGTATCTGTGAGATGGCACGATCGGCTCACCCTGTCGGAGCCGTAGTGTTGGTACAGTTCAAGCAGTTAGTTATAACATCACTGCCATCCCTCAGTCTGTAGATGTGTCTCCTCGATGGCAGCACCCTCGGCCCTGGTTCAGCCTGGGGTGCCCCATGTGGAGGATCAAGCCTGTCAGCCGCTGCGGCTTCACTTCCAAGAGTGTTGCCAAGTTTCTCAGGCGCCAGTGTCGTTGTTGTTGTTACTTCTTCCTCTATCTCAGCGTCTGGTAGATTGTCGTTGACCTCCTCCTCAGGCTCCCCCTCCGGCAGAGTTTCATTGACATCTTCCACCACACCATCCTCCGCTTCTCCCTTGGGAACTCCGTCATCATCCTCGGCAACTCCGTCCTCACTCGCATCCTGGACCTCACCGGCCTCATTCTCAGCCTCGGCGGCCCCGTCCTCTTCCTCAGCCACACCATCCTCAAGACCAGGGCCAAAGTCCGGCTCAGGAGGCTCTACCTCGACGACTGGGTCAAACTCATCCTCAACTGGGAACCCATCTGACTCTATCTCAGCATCAGTAATAGGATTGAGGTCCGGTCCGAATGGTCCGACTGGCCCCTGCGATGGTGGGACGGTTTTCCTCTCTGTAGATGTGGGTCTGGGGGTGGTAGGAGTGGCAGTAGTCATGGGAGTTGCGGTAGTCTTAGGCTTCGTCGTCTCCTCTACTATGGTCTCTTCGTAGTCATCAATCTTTGGCGGCTTCGGAATCGGTTTGCTAATTCCCTTAGACGCCGCCCTCTTGGTCGGCTCAGGTGTGGTGGCCTGCGGAGTGACCATCGACGAGTCCGGTAGGATATCAGGAACTATGTCATCGCTGACCACAGGATTCAGATGAGATGGCAGCCGAGCCAGGTCGCCCAAGGTGTCATCATCATCATCAAAGTTGTAGGCCAGCTCATCGTCCTTGGCCGCCGCCGGTCCGAACATCTCGTCTGGCCCTTGTTCCTCGGGAGCTCCTTCGTCCGTCTGCCCGGCGTCAAGTCCGGGCCCAAAGTCCCCCGGAGGCCCTGGATCTTCTAGGACACCGTCCTCCATCTGATCATGGTAGTCTGCGGCATCTATTTCTTCATCTGTCGGTGACTCTGCGACGCCCTCCTCGGTTTGGCCAGGATCCAAGTGGTCACCCGAACTCGCTACATCCTCAGTAGGATCGAAGTCGTATGTTCGTGAAGGGCCAATAAGTCCTTTATTGATCTGCTCCAAATCCCCTTTGTGATCATCGATATCCTCTGGTCCTTCCTGTACACCATCCTCAGACTGGCCTGGGTCGTCGAAGGTCCCCTCTTCTGGCCCTTCCGCGGTATCATCCTCAGGCCCTTCTGGTACGCCCTCCTCAGACTGGCCAGGGTCATCAAAGTCCTTCTCCTCCGGTCCTTCGTCATCCTCAGGCCCTTCTGGTACGCCCTCCTCAGACTGGCCAGGGTCATCAACGTCTCCGTGCTGAGGCCCTATGTTACCACCCATCGCAGCAACTTGTTCATCGTATGGTAGTTCCGCCTCACCAATATGGTTGACCTGCTCATGCTCATCATCATCATCATCATCATCATCATCATCCTCAATAACACCATCCCTGCTCCCGTCATCGATATCATCCTCCACAGCCTCCTCAGGCACACCCTCTCGCCCCTCGATCTCATCCGTTATAGACTCCTCTGGTCTCTCCCCCTCCTCCTCTTCATCGACCCTCTCGACCTTCTCGTCTTTGTACTCGCCAAACCTAGTCCTCGGAGGCCGCCGCCCTAGTAGCTTCTGTAGTGGATGAAGAAGCTGTGGTGAGGTGCCAGACTTCTTCCGCACCGTGGTGATCGCCGTAGTGGTCCCTCCCATGCCATCATAATAGGAGCTGATCATCCTTAACAACAACTCGCTCTGGGCCTCCTCCCTGCCCCACTCCTCCGCTATGGAGGCTGGTGCCATGAAAGGTAAGTTGCTATGGTCAAGGTGCGAACAGTAGGAGTACAGCGCCTAAGCCCAGACGCCCGTCTGACCACCGACGCCCGACGGTCTCTTACCCGCTTCGCTCTGTGGGCCAGGCCGCTCATTATCCTTATGTCGTGCACGCGTATCAAAGATTCTACCCCAGATTGCGACAGTCTCACCTGCAACCGCCGAAGATCGTCCAGAACATCCAGATGGGCCCTTGCCCCGCCCCAAGCCGCATCGGCGTAGGCCGTGAACCTGATGCCTAGGTCACAATGTTACCCACGAGGAGGGGACAGCTTACCCTATATGGGGGCCAGGGACCTCATGAGCCAGAAGTATGCCTTCATTGTGGGAGCTTACTAACACATCATCACCAGTGATGCCTGAGCTCGCCACAAATGGGGACAAGGCACATGAAAGCCAGCCTTTTACCGTGCTTGAGCACTCTGTTGGAGATGTCACTAACTGGTCCTTCGAGGATTTGAGTAACCTGATTGAACGGTAGCTCTGACATCTTCCTACATAAGGTCGTACCAAATCGCGAAACCCTGGGGCTTTGTCCCAGTTAGTAATCTCAATGTCACCCTCGACCTCCAGTGGCGACGAGTCCAACGACGACCCTCGGTACACCTCAACCTCGAAGGGATTCCCCACAAAGGCACCACCCATCAGTTTCGACAAAGCATTCTGGCAGCACCAGGTCCGATAGAGACAAGACATTGCAGAGGCCCACATGTATTGCCCAGCTGGCTGCATTAGCCGCTGCAGCATGGTCGATATTATTGGACTGCCCATGGCTCATCGAGTCTGCCTGAGACCATTACTCACCATGAGATGGCGCCGGTGGGACTTTACAGAAAAAACAAACTTATTATTGTCCTTCTCGGACTCGTAAACGACAGCATAATCCCTGTCGAAGCCAGCAGCGTCGACAAGAGCACGCAATCTGGATCAAAGGCATGGTGGCGATAGGTCGATGCATGGCAGCTTCTACATGGTGGACTTAACTATCTTTGACGACGGCCAGCTGTATCCTGCGACTTCGTGGACCTTGACCTCACCAATGATGGCGGCCTGTTGGGCGATATGATCTCAAAGGCTGTGATTTACCCACCGAGGATGTCCGCCGTTTAACTGGCATCGCTCTGAGGGCCGGATTAGGGGCCAGAGCAAAGGAGTTAACGAGCTGGATGAAGCTGGCTGGCTGCAGGTCCTCTAGAAGGACGTTGCACTATAAGATGGGGATAGGCCACAATACAGGCATTGACAGGACCCACCCCACACTGTGGATAGGCGGCCATATCGTAGCGGTAGTCACCACAGACACTCGAAGCTGCCTGGACTATCTGATGAAAGGATGGGATTGGCTGGTAAGGCAGGTGCCCAGCTAACCTCAATGAGATGGGGAAGGTCAGTGCCACCAGCCTCGAAGTAACGGCTAAATGGTAGGCAGACAGACTCCTCCATATCAGATATACATCGGCCATGGTCCCCCAAGGCCGCCACCGCCGGGACCATCCATGACAGCATGACCCTGGAGTGGAGGACCATGTCGAATAGGATGCTACGGAATAGGTCCGCCCACCGTGGCTGCAAAGTATTTCGCAGTGAGACCAAGTGCCTACCAACAGCATTCCGTGAGGAAATACGTAGAGTGGTGAAACACTTCATTTGCTCGTCATTTCCCGAGATTGACTGTTAACTTGAACACTGGAAGTGAACCGTCTATTGTAGGTTAATAATCATACAACAGCAGCAGTAGCATTGGACAACATGCGCTGGCCCATTCGGGCAGCAACCCTCACATCGGTGATAGCTGGAAAGAAGCGGCATTGGTGATACTAATTAATATCCATCAATGTCCGAAGGAACGCGTCATCCTAAACAACAGCTTCCACTAGGCTCGAACGAGCTAAGACCCACCTCGGGGCCCAACGGGGCATGGGACCTCCTACTAACATGTGGAGGAGGGTGAGGCAGTCGTCTCCTAGCATGGGCAGTATGATGGTAGTCTTCCTTGTCTCTAGCAGCGAACGGCGATCGACCCTCCAGCTGGTTGACAGTCTGAAACAGGCTACTATGGACAGCAGGGAGCGCTGCCGACTGACATGCTCATTTGTGAGATGTCGCCAGACTATCAGCCTCCACAGGGCCCATGGCACCTCCACAGTATCATCGGGGAGATCTATCTCGAAGGCCTAATCATGATGAATCTTAAGGTGGAGTGTAATGCCCTGTTTACATCGTGGATCTCCAACGCCAGCTCACTAGGCGTGCAGTCACCTGCCTTGGCAGAGTCAATAAGACACTTCAGCGATACAGCCCCTGCCGGGCCCTTCACTTTCTACAGTCGTAGCGATAGACAGTCTACCAGAGAGGAAGCCCACCTTGAACACAGTAAGGGCGGTGAAGTCTGATATAAAGCGGAGGAAGCCATAGTCGGCAAAAAGCATTCTCATCAGCTCGAACTCCTTCGTTTCGGCCTGCCAATGACCAGCATATCACCGACCAGAGAGAGTCGGCTCACATCAGAGAGCTCCCCATCATTATTGGTATCCAAGAACTGGAAGGCAAAGCGTGCCGACTCCACATAGGGGGACTGTACAGCACCGATACGGCCCTACACAACAGGCAGATGGGCAGCAGCAGCAACCAGGTAAGAGGTGTACCATAAAGCCTGTGAGAGTCCTATCGTTCTCGGTCAGTGTGACCTCTTGAAGTAAAGATTGGCCGGAGCCGACGCCGGTGTTGACAATTTCAAAGCCGAAGAACAGCTCCCGATAAAGCAGCTCTCTAAGTGCCCTCCCACCGCCGACCACCCTCAGTAGGCTGATCTCCGGCTCAGATAGAACGCCTAAGGCGAGGACCTCCCCAGTGGGGCAGACAACCGGGAATGGCCTACCGTCCCCATCGAAATCGAGGTGCTTTTCAATGAGATGGACTTCATCAGGAAGGTAGCTCTCTATTGCGCTCCGGTATTTTTTCGCGTACTCAGCAGCTGACATTTTAACCTCAGGAGATATCCCCAGGGCTAGAGCTCGCATGTGCGGTCGCGCTTGGGCAACAAGATACCCCCAATGCTGCCACTCTGGCCGACCGATGCTCCCGCTGCGATCCAAGTCCAGCAGGGTGAACAACTGAAAATGAAGAAAAATACCCAAACCAGGGATCGAACCGGCGTAATAAAAAAGAGACAAATCTTGTGCTCTTGCTAATTTCATACCACATTTCCTTCGCATCGCGCCATAATAATGCCCTACCGTGACATACTATTATCGGTGTGATAGATACCTTCTGGTTCTATCATTTCATATGATGAGTTCCTTTAACTGACCTCCCCTTTGGAGATGCCGTGGATCGGCCTACTTACCTTGTTACGCTTTGGCCCTGATTTACCAACACCCACAACACTTACCATCGTTCCCGCAATGGAATCCTTCCACTCCTTCTCAGTCAATTCCTCCTTTGTTAACAAACCGTCGCCGTTAACGTCGATGGCATCAAACCTTGCCGCCATGCTTATCGATCCTAGCGATGCCGCCAAGTCGTAGAGATATCTATTGTGATGAGATAGCTGTAATCGAAACAAGTCTATCAGCCGCACCCTCCCTTTCTGGCTGTCATATAAGCCTCTAATATGTCTCTGGGCAGAGTCTCGCCAATCGGGAAGAGTAGAGCCCCAAAGGACTGTAAAAGGCGCTGTGTCGGGCTAAAGGTATCTATACTGACCTTAGCCTTAAACCAGTCTCCGGTGGTCTCTGCATGCCGGCCAACCTCCTCAAATGTGGCCTCATCCATCTCATCAGCACCAGGCTTAAGCACTGTAGAGATATCCCGTGGGAAGTCGAAGGAGCTTGGCAGGAATCCAGCAAGCCTTGACCGAGCCGCTGCCACACGAAGGTATCCAATATTCCTCATGCCGCCTGTACATAATAATAACAGTCGATTCTTGATGATGATGATGCTCTTGTCCTACCAGCCTCGTCGCCGAGGAACATCATAGCTTCCTCTCGCGCTCCCGGGAACTTCTTCGCCTCATCCGTGTAAAGCTGCTCGAATACTTCCTCCGACATATCTCTCGGGACATCGCCCATACTGACAAGCTTTGCCATCAAATCCGCTCACGCTTGAGGACGGGTAGCTTACCTTCCCAGGACGACTTGGACGGCCGGGGGCAGCAGGTCTGCTTCAACCAGGACAAGCCTCTGCCAGTTACGGCGGGATATTGAACTCTTGTTGAAGCCGTCCGCGATGAAGTTGAAAAGGTCATTTACAGCACCCTACAGTGGAAGCAACTTCATTCTTCTGGACATCACTTGGGAGAATACTCTTCTCGAGAGGCATTCCTAGTGCGGCGAGACGGTTGGATTCATGCAGGGCAAAGTTTGATGCCTTCCGCCAAGAATATTCCACCTTACCCCGCGACCACCAGGCCTTACGCATTCCTCCTCAGAGGTGCTGTCAGACTTGCAGTCACCACAGCCCAGCTCCTTCACTGTTATCTTCCCATCATGATCCTGGTCCAAATCCGAGAACCTCATGTCCATCTTTATCGAGTCGAGGATGTGGAAGACGCGAGCAAGATTTCTGAGGCGAATCTTCACTCCCACCACGAGACCTATCCCCACCTGACATCCTTGAAGCTCCTGTAAAGGTCATCATATCGGCGCATCTCCAGCGATGTTGCGTCCTTGCCGGCCAAGGCCTCGAATGCCTGATCGACGAGATGGAAAAGGCCAAGGGGAATGAAGTCAAACTGACCTCCTTATCATACGCTTGCGTCGCGTCCAACCGAGTGCCGATCGCCAAGAGATCCTCTTCTGAGATGTCGTCACTGAGCGAGTGGCCGATGACCTTCTCGAAGCTCTCCGACGGGTATTCCTACGAATGCAGTACAGCCAGCAGCACCCCAAGTATTCACCCCTTACGTGCATCGATATGCTCCATGTGTTATTCTCCCTACTCTGTGGGCCACCCTGCAGGTCCGGACTATACTCGTCGTCCTTCTCATCCCAGTCCTCCGTAACAAGTTCCTCATCCTGTGTTGCATCCCTGGCTGAGTCATCCACAGACTTCATATCTCCATCATTCATCTCCTCATGTATATCCCCCTCATCAGGCCAGCTGTCATCTCCATGCGGTCGAACATCTCGGGTAGTAGAAGTCTCCTCGGCCTCCGAAGCCTCCCCGTATCCGCCATCTTGGCCTTCCTCCTTCATTTGCTCATCATCTCGCTTCTTCCTAGAGTGCTTCCTATCATGCTCCTTCTCCTCCTCAATAGTCTCTCCATACTTTGGCATCCTGTCCTTCCCAGTATCCTTCATGTCCATAGTGTCTCCATATTGTTCCTCGTCATGCATATCTCTCACGGCAGTAGTAGCATCTCTATATTGGTTCCTCTCTCCATCTTCTCTCTCTATAGTCTCCCTATACTGCTCATCCTCCCCTCCATCTTCTCTCTCTATAGTCTCCCTATACCCTTCATCCTTCGACTCCTCCTCCCCCCTGTACCGTTGGTGCTCAGTTCCCTTCTGCCCGGCCCCTCCGTGTCGGTGCCCCCTATCCTTAGTGCCCCTGTACCCTTCATCCTCGTGCATTTCCCCCACCTCTTTGCTAGCGGTATCCTGATATCCGTTCCCCTGTCCTCGTTCTCTTTCTATTGTCTCTGTATAATCTTCATGCTGCTCCGGTTCCTCCTCCTTCGTATGGTCCTTCCCTTCCCCCTTCTTCCTCATCGTCTCATATCCTCCCCCACCGCTCGCCAACGACCCCTCGTGTCCTTCAACAAGACCAACTTCTCTTCTCCCCTCCTCCGACATAACCTCCCTATGTATCTCAGTCGCCCCAATAATATCCGATGCCTGCGAGGCCACACTTCCCTCTGGCGCCTTACCCGAGGCCATCCCGTCGACCTCCTTTGCAGCCGCTGCCTCCTCCTTGTGCTTCTTCGTCTTCTTTTTCTTTGAATGTTTCTTCTTTTTCCCCTCATGATCGAACTTTCGGACCTGCTGCATCGTCAGACCCTAAAAATAACGAATACCGACGGCGGAGCGACGCAGAGCCTCTCACCCCTCCGCCTCCGCTAAACTTGTCAGCAGTGCCGTTACCATCACCGCCTCGAGTTTGATAAACCTGCCGAGGGAAATATTCTCTGAGAAGTGCGCGAGGAGATGCAAGTATTACCGAGTCGACCTCGAGGAAGGCTGGCTCGAGTCGTTCAACCGTCGGCATCTGCAATATGCTTGTCACAGTATGGTTACTTTTCCCCCTCACCTTTCGAACCGTCTCCAGGAAGCTGCTCCCAGCAGCGCTGGTGATGGCCGAGAAGCCATGGTGGAGGAGACCTTCATAGACCAACATTAACTCCGCGTGATGGATGGCTCGGAGACTGAGAATCTCCTCATCGCTCAACTTGCCTACGAAAGTACCATGTTGCCATCTCAAGTAGTATCATCAAAATTCTCAGTTTCAAAAAATTTTCCCCATAATTTTATTAAATTTTCCCCATAATTTTACTAAATTTCCCCCATAAATTTTACTAAATTTTCCCCATAATTTTACTAAATTTTCCCCATAATTTTACTAAATTTTCCCCATAATTTTACTAAATTTTCCCCATAATTTTACTAAATTTTCCCCATAACTTTACTAAATTTTCCTCGTTGTTTTCTTAACCCCCCCTAACTGCTATCGAAACCTAACCGTCCAGTAGCCAAGGCTTCACCGCTCCAATCCCGCCGACGTCTTCTGCTCACCATCATTGTCCAAATCCAAGGCATGACGAATAGTTGCCTTTGTCCTCTCAGATTTGATCCTTTCCATTACGACATTGAACTCCTTAACGAACTTAGATGGGCTGGAATCCTCCCGAGGGATACTACCGAGAAAGCTACCCGACATAGGCATATGATGCTCACCTCAACGCCAGCAGCTTCACAGACGCCGGCACAGTAAAGAGGTAAGAGAATCTTTGAAGGTCTTTCCTAGTAATTCCTAGTCCACCTTCACCGACCACATCCAACACCTACAGTGCAGATGAGTGGATTCACACGCTTTGCAGTCCCCACTGTGTTGAGTCTGACCATCGGGAAACTGCCGAGCCATTGGCCAAGCTCGTCCCCGGTCAGATGACCATCATTGTTCTTGTCGAAGTTAGAAAAGAAGGCATCGGTATTAACCGCCGAGAACACCGCAAGAAGCCTCTTCAACCGCCTGAGTCACGCGCCACAAAATTCTACAATAACTTCGCCAGCCAGTGCCGGCTGCTCACCTGTGCTTAACTGCGTTCATCCAAGCCTCCACCGATGCCTTCGGTATTTGGCCGTTCCAGAAGAGTGCTAGGGATTGGAAGCTCTGACAACACATGCTAGCTCCTCTTACTTCTACTGGTAGTAGTAGTAGCTTATCATTCGATATGAGGATAGGGCATATACTGTATGTTTCTGTGCGTGCCAGCTTCGACTTCTACGACATTGCAGTGTGATTATTTTACTCTCCTCGATGCGCTTTAATTATTCCGTGGATTAGCACCTTCGGATTCTAAGCGCGGAAGAGATGCACCAAAAATGCGCATGAAACGTCCCCAGTGGCAAAGTATTCCATCTCCTTTCTAGATACATAGCCTCCATCAACATTCACTCTACTCTCCCACTCGGAATCTTGGCTGTAATCTTCAAAGGTAATAATTGTGTGTTTTGATATTAGTCACTCGACAAACAAGTGCGAGTCTTCGAACGGGCGCGCCCATCAATCCCCCGCTTTTTCTAGTAGTTGATGAGTACCCACCATACCCATGCGGCTCACCTGCTTGGAAAAGGCACGGTGATTGGCTTGCAGTTCCGTTGCCATTTTAGCAAAGTCCTCCTCCGACCAATGAGAAGGGATTTCGTCCATCTTGTCCATGGCGTAGGAGGACTGTGGGAGGTACTTAGCCAATACGTGAGGCATCGACAGGACTCTTAACATGGCTATCTCATGGTGGTCAATATAACCTATGCAAGATGTAAGGCCAATAAGGCTCCTCGAAATACTCTTATAATTGCTAATATAAGATATACCACACAATGAGCTGCTAGTCTAATAATCATAATGATGATATAATGTCGTAATTATACGACGTATTATTCATATAAGGTATATAATAACAACCAAACCACTACATCCTTATTATCAACATATAACCCTCTTGTGGGGAGAGTGGTATGGTATTATATATCACAAGTACTCACCGCCAAAAAGCATGTTGATGCATTTGCCAATCAACAACTTAAACGGTAAATTTCCTTTAACCAGCAGCAGAGTAGTGTAACCTTTAATTGGTTCTACGAATATGCTACGAAAAGCTTAAGCGGTAAAAGCAGCCTTCGCCATCAGCTTACCGTCTCCATCAAAGTCCAAGAATTCTCCAATCTCAACACTCTCAAAGCCAGTGTATTCCTCCATTGATTTCATCACAGCTGCCACATACTCCTCTATAGGTCCATCAGCCTTCTGTTGTACCCTAACAACACCACCTTCCCGATTCACACGGCAATACGGCGCCCCACTTCTGTGCCAGCATGATGGCGCTGGCTGGAGCTGCCTCCTCGCTGAAGCCTGCTAATCTTTGGAGCTCTCCCAGCGTTATAGAGTTGGAGCCGTCGAAATCGACTACTGTGAAAACCTGAAGTATCCAAGAGAGTATCTGTGTACTAGAACGCCTTCCGGAAAGAGCAGCAGTGTGCACTTCATTAAGTAGTGTAAACGTGCGAGGCGGCTTGCTCCTATTTCGGCACCAAAGCTTCCCACTGTGCACCTTAGAATTCTACAGCAGTCGCTCTGTAACAAGACTTGCCACGAAAAAGATGAGCAGTCAAGGCGCAGGGGGGAGATCCATGCGGATGAGGGCACCGCAACGGCGGTGGTTACCATTACTCACCGCTTTGTCTGATGGCTTCAAAGCTAGCTCTTGGAAAGATATACCTCCGTCCCTATTGGTGTCGAACTCCTTGAACCGATTATGCAAGACGAGGGAATCCAGAATTAGGCTGATGCGACGATGGTTCCTAACAGGAATGCAGAGGAGGAAGCATGCGTCAATGTGAGGAGAGAATCTCAATAGTAATGCAGAGGAGGAAGCATGCGTCAACGTGAGGAGAGAATCTCAATGGTGGGGATGACCTACCGCCACCGTTCAGTCATATCTAGGATACGACTGATGATGAGATGTTCACAAGCAACATACCAAGCATGAGGGGGGTTGGTATTGGAGGAGCACATTATTGAGCTATCACTACGTACTTGTCTATTCCCCCGATACAGGAATGACAATTATTTGTTATGATGCCAGCAGATACTGTACAAGTTAGCCATACAGTGTGCAATAGGCGGTGAAGTAGAATTAGACAGAGCAGTACGACAGTTGAGAGATACCTCATGTCCTTGGAGGCAGCATGAAGGACATCGCTCTCGCTGGAATCGAGATCCTCAGCGTCCTTGTCGGCAGGATATTCGACGAGGTCATATGCCTGCTCGAGAAGGCTGTCATAAAGAAAGCGAGGGAGAGTGGCTTACCGTTCTGGAGAAAACAGTGGCAGGGGCGGAGATGGACTTGCCGAGATCGGCAAAGTCATGGGATGTAACTCTTGTTGATGGAGATAGCTTCCTTAGGCTGAACTCCAAAGGCAGCCGGCTCCACTGACAAAGACAGGAAGCTGCTGCTGCTGTTAGTGTGATACTAGCGTGGTACTTAAGAGGCTATAGCCGTCTCCTGGCTAATATACCCGTCATCCATATAAACAGCTTATATTGCAAATGTAAAACGGTCGCGATATATTATGTACGTAGTTGAATTAGTATATTATATACTGTTATTATAAGGTAATATCAATTACTATCAGCCGAATTACCGTTCTACTGAAGAGCTATCAAGCATCAACGTGCGGGGTAAATAATCACCAAAGACAATATTTATGACTCATCAGGGCATCATGGGGCCCGAATCAACAACGTCCACAAATGGCAATATGGTCGAAACGAACCACCGTCGTTCGCACTACGACTGTTGCGACTCCCTACTTGATCAGATTCCTGAATAAAGGAGCCAAGTTGATGATGGCCTCCTCTATGGTGTTTCCTTCTCCTATTCTCCCCCTCAGGATTCGGTGAGTAGACCTCCCCTCCTGGAGCCTGCTGTCCTGCCTCCACCTCGGGCAAGGGCGATATAACTCCTCGGCCCTGCTGGGCAGCACTTAATGCGTTGGACGTCAAACGGGGCCGTCGACCGTAGCCGAGATAGAACTCAGTGGCAACTAGGTTATTCATCTCATTTCCGCCAGCCATCGCTCTCAATAGACCGTAGTCACCATCTGAGGGCTCACCTACGGAAGGGGACACTGACAGACTACACAGCGGAGCGCTGGAGGGCCGATATAACTGTCACGGACATTTCTAAGCTACCAAGGGGCGTGGTGGTGAAAGGGATCGAGAACGTGTCTCTGTGGTCATAAGCCCAGAAAGAATTCAAGGCCCACCTGCTCCTAGTGAGTCCAAAGCTTGCTTGATGACCGGTACGTATCTTTCCGGCATAACAGCCAGCCGATCCTTGGCCTGCGTCACGAATGGTTCCACAGAGTAAGGCAGTAGATTGTCCCCAATCATATGAGCGATCCTGAGGGGCTACCAGTATACCACCAAATGGGCAAGCCCAAACCCACCAGAGAGCAAAGCGTCTAACAATGAGCGGCGCTCGATGAATCATCACAAGCCGTTGCCACTCGTAGCGGGACAGCACACCATCTCTGTTGGAATCAAGGTAGAAGAAGAGCTGATAGGAGGAGACTTGTGACGTGACGCCACCGCCGACATCTGAGACATTACCGCCTCTCCAACAGGGCCCTTCCAGCCTATGTCCTCCAAAGAGAGGTCATTATGGCGACCACCATCAAGGTCAGAGAATCTGCTCTCTAAAGTAAGCGAGTCCATCACCAACTGAACGGCAGTGTCAGCTCCTCTGGTCGATGAACTCAGCCTGGCAGGCAAGTAGTCCGAAGGTGGGCAAAGGGCGGCGGCGGTCTACCTCCCCTGCGCTATGGTGCGATAGAGCTCTTCAAAGTCCTGGACGCGAATCTCCTGTTCTTGTTCATCAGACACTAATTCGTTAAATGCCTGATAAGAGCCATTAACCACACCGAGGGGCTATATCATCTCATGTGGTGCCCATACATATTCACTACTAGCTGTAATGTTATAATGCAGAAAACGCCAGTGTATAGTTGATGATAGATATATTATACATTCCGGGCTTACCGAAAATTTGTGTTTTTTGAAAGGAGAATTCCCCAGGAAGGCTAATGTGGTGTTCATCGATCCTGACGACCAGTTGTTGTTATCTTATAGAACACGTAAATATATAATAAATATATATTATTAATAGGCATACTGTATTCTATATTGTAAGAGTAACATAGTAAATAGTTGATGAAGATTATAATTACTGATACAGATGGTTAGGTGGTTATAATAATACATATCATTATTATATCTCATATATAGTGACATCTTATTATATACTTCGGGACTCCCGAGAAAAAGTGGTTTTAACTAAATTCTTCAGGAGGAGGGATATTTTAGCAACACAGGCCAAATGTTAAGTCCCTTCAAGGCCAGTGACGCCTCCCTCCTCTCTCCTCACCTCCTTATTAAATACAAAAGCTGGAGCTGCAATGGTCCGACCAAAAGTCATGAACTCATCAAATGAGATGAGACCATCGCCATTGGTGTCCAGCAAAGCGTATATCTCAGAAGGAGCTTCTCGGAACAACTGAAGGCAACCGATCTGGACCGGAATCGACCGCTATGATGATGATGCTCACCGATACTAATGTGTGCTTGTCGGGGGCGGTCAAAAGGAGGATCCAGGAGTCCAGTATAGTGGCGACTCCGGCACGGAAGGAATCAAACCGAGGAAAAACTGACATGACCCGGGATCGACCTGGCGTCCTCAGGAGACCTACTTTCGCTGACGTGCTTGATACCGCTGCGGAGGCCCCTCATGGTCCTAATAGGAGTTATGTCGCCCTCGAACAGACCGTCCTTCACAAACCGAGCGAATGCTCTTGTGTTCGCTGTTGTAGGGTACTTGCTGTACAGCTGCAAACGGACATAGCCATCATCGCGCCGTCTCCACGTACATGCTCCATCTTCTCCCTTAACGCCTCCACTGTCGACAGAGCCGTCTTATCCACCCAGGTGAGGGCGGCCTCCAATGCAGGCTCGGGGAACTGAACGGGGGAGCTAGATGCTGAGGGACAGATGACAGGCTCACCCGACCGATGCGGCCAACGGTGAAGTCGACCTCTTGCGGAGCTAAGACATTCTTAAACTGAACGTGATAGGGTATGTCATGGTGCTGGTGGTAGCTGACCAGCAAATCGGATGAGCCCGACAATACCGCTTTGGTGCTGACCTCTCAATCGTGTGCTGCACCACCGCCGGGCTGCTGCTGCCTGGCTGCCCCACTGTCATCGAGGAGACCGTCGTCCTCTTGTGACTGAGAAGGGCACCCAATGCAAAAGCACTGCGCCTTTCAATGGTGGCCTTACTCCGAGACTCCCGGCCAAGGAGAGTGCTGTGTGGTGGTCACCACAGAAACCCTACTGTGAGGTGGACGGCCAGCAATACGAAATGGCGACCCCACCGCTGACGGCATCGGCAGGATCATAGCGCTCGGTGGCCTCGGGGCAGGCGGATGGAATATGATCCTTGGTTGGAAGGGATGAGGGGCAAATAAAGGAGCATAGTGGACAGCCCTAACAAGAGCAACCCGCTGCTGAACCACAGTAGCCAGCAGCACTGGCTTACCCTGTAACGTGAGTTATGATTGGTGGGCTGAAGAGACGTTGACCAGACAGCAGTCTGTATGGCACTATAGGAGACTTCATCTCCCCCATGCCACTCGCCACACCCTTCAGCTCGCCTGCTCTCACCCTGGGGACAAACGGTGTCGGCTGATGCTCCTCTGGTTCAGCTTCTCTATGACCATCAATATTATTCGGCGACCAAGGCTGGCCAGGTATCACCGGGCTCTCCGGATGGTCCATATGCTCCTCCTCGGGATGGCCGCCTCCCTCCTCCTCAGGTACTCCCCCGATATCCTCTTTGGAGCCTTCTTCCTCCCCCTCAGGTCCTGCTGCCCCTCCCTCCATATCAGTCATGGCGTCCGGTACGACCGGATTGGTATCGCTCTTGGTGTCAGGGGACTCCTTACCAAATACAGCATCCAGCACCTTATCCTCTGGGCTCTCATCCTCCTCCTCGGAGGTCCCTGGTTCGATTCCCCCCGACGGCTCTTTATCATCAATCTCTCCCCCCGAAGGCTCCTCCCCCGCGACCGGGTTAGTGTCATCTCCAGGCGGCGACCCGAATTCCTCCTCACCCTCCTCTTCAGGTATCCCTTCATCCCCATCCAGCATGCCCATCTCCACCATGGCCGCTGGCCGCACCTCCAGCAAGCTGGTTGCGCTCTCCTTCTTGTCATCACCGTAATAAGTCTTAACTATCTCCCCCAGCAGCGCGCTCTGTATTGCTTCTCTGTCCCACGCTATCTCCGGTGGCACCAACGCCTCATGTGGGACAGCCGTTTGTGGCAGCGCCCCCAGCCCATGGCAGTAGGAGTAGAGGACCTGCCCGACAACTGGAAGCATCACAGCTTCACGTCCTCGGCCACCTACCCGCTTGGTCGTATAAGTGACCCCACTCAGGCTGCGAACATCGCTCACTCGGACGAAGGTCTGCATGCCCGCCGAGGCGAATCTCCTTTCAAGGTCTCGAACGTCAGCCAGGACGTCGAGGTGCGGTCGAAGTCCACCACCATTGGCGTCGGTATAGATGGTGAAACTGACACCAGAGATCCTCGGCAGACCTTTTCCATTTCGACCAACCTGACGAAGCTGCCCGCGAAGCTGTGCGCTATGATGGTTCCTCTGGCACTTGAAGATACCTGCATATCCTCGCCAGTGACACCTAAGATAGCCGATAGCCGCCCGGAAGTGGTGATAGTAGACAGGCACTTACCATTCCTAAAACTGAGGTCCAAGTTGTCCTTGGTGACCTTCGACATGGCCTGCCGGAGGACCAAGTTTACCTGTCGACCAACAAGCCGTTAGAGGACACCAACAAGATAAACGTAATTGCGGCCAATTCCCAGACTTATACATTAGGCATACCCTACAACGGTTAGATAAGGGAATCCTAGTAACCTGCCACGGGGAGGCTAGGACACTGATACCGGATATCGGTAGCTCGATTCTAGTATGTTTGCCGCCGCCGTCCGACAGCTTTCCCGACAATAAGTCGCTGGGGCCATCAACGATCACCGCCGCTTACTCTATCTCTGAACTTCTGAGTGTTCTCTGCGTTGAGGATCTCTATCTCTCCCTCGACCTCCATAGGAGAGTTGTCCAGTGGGCATCCTCGGAACACTTGAAGATCGAAGGATGCAGTCTGTCCAGCTGATGACATCAGCAAAGCCTTCGCCAAGCATCTCTGAGACATCCGAACTATCCAACCACACCTGCCATCAAATGCTGCCCACATGAAGGGCCGCGTGGGCCGCTCGAGCAGTCTCTTCATGCTGCTCTGGAGTGAGACCACCAACTGGTACGTGGAGAGGCTCCGTCTAATGGAGAGAAATGGTGAAGTAAGAAAAGTGGTGAAGGTCACTTACCGAGAAGACCAGCTCGGCGAACAGACCATCCTTAGCAACATCGTATATCACCGTATAGACTGGGTTAAAGCCGGCTGCAGTGAGGGCGTGTACCCTAATAAAATGGTAATTAGCTCCTCCTCCTCCCCACCATCGGCATAGCTCTACATGATATCCTTGATCTTATCCATAGAAGGATGCTGGACATCCTGCTCTAGGAGCACCGGGTAAGGGAAACGTACTTTACCGATAACAGCCTGAAAAAGACGACGGTGATGCTTTTCGAGACAGCTTGCACTATGGTAGCTGCACCTATCATATAAGCTGCTGCCGGTCTGGTAAGCATATAAAGTAACCAGACCCAGAGGCTGAACTATGTACGGTTACCACTGTACAACCTACACCCCCTTTAAAGCAGAAGACTGACAGCTTTTACCGCAAACATCTACAAGGTGGGACACTTTTATCATAGGATAGTGTTGCACTGTGAGTGTTAGAACAAAGAAGGAATCCTTAAAAGGGAACTCAGTCTCAGTATCGAGCAATACAACTGCACAGAGCGAACCCCTTGAGCGGCCCGAGTCGTATGAAAGGCTCATATCGACCAAATCCCTCCTCAGGCCCTACCGCAGCGGTTGTTGTTGGTCGTTGTTGTTGTGCCGCTGACATGACCAGCGTATTGGTCGACATGGCGAAGGACCCAGCTAATTCGTAGAAGTGGCTGGGCTGTAGGCTGTCCAATAGATGGGAGCACTGAGAATAACATCCTCACGTCACTGCGCCACAAAATTAATCCTTCTAACTCCACAAGCTGATGAAGTATACACTTGAACGCTTCGCTCGGCACACGCTCCTTCCGCCGCTGTCACCACCTAAAAGAGAGGTATTGGCAATGAAGTGA
The DNA here is from genome assembly GCA_013115145.1 of Perkinsus chesapeaki. Classification (NCBI taxonomy): domain Eukaryota; phylum Perkinsozoa; order Perkinsida; family Perkinsidae; genus Perkinsus; species Perkinsus chesapeaki. The sequence continues at coordinate 109,326 of JAAPAO010000022.1, forward strand.
TCTATTTTATAATATGAAAACGAGTAGAAGAAATGTTTTACTACGAATAAAAACCCAGCGACTTATTCTACAAACCATAGAAGTTTCCCAGTGGTACGAAAACAACAACGTCATCATCATCAATGGGAGCCACGAGCAATAGACCACTCGCCGTTGCGGTTGCTGTACCAAATGACTTTTGGTAACAAGTAGAGTGGGAAGTGTAGACGCTGCAGAGGACTTCACTCCTCCACCTCTTCCACTTACATGCATAAGATCAACAACACCAACCCCACCAGCGCTCATATAAGCCTCGAATGGCCGGCAAACTCGACCACCCATCGACGAGCGGCAATCAGCAGACAGAAGACCCTTTTTAGTAGCATCCACCAAGGTGGTGGTGGCTAACCCCAGCACGGAACAGCAGTAGCCTATCAATCTCATTAAATAGAACAGGCTGTACACATGAGACGGCGCTTGAATTAACAACTCAAAGCTGCGGTGGTGGAGGCAAATCAATCTTTGGAAGTTTATTCACAATTTAACGACTGCTGGAAGTAGGCAAGTTGAGCTCATCAGAATCTTGGACGGAATCGTTGTTTTTCACGATACTTCTTGCGAGCTTCCTTCATCTCATGATTAAAACTAAACATCAATAAAGGCTGGTCGTGCGATTGGCCCAACACACACAAGGGAGTCGTCGAGTAGTCTCAGGTGCCAGACGGAGGAGGAATGTATGAAATGTTTCGGCCGTCGAGAAAAAATATTTTCCAGCGAAATTTCCGTTGTTTCTCCTCCACCGCATTTTTGTGAGGCGAGATGACTCCTTGATTAAATTTAATGTGATGAGACATCATCGAGGTACGTATTAGCTGGCAATTTTGTGGCGCGTGACGGAAGACCTCTTACTTTTCTTGCAGATTCTCCGGAGGTTCCCAAGTCATATCTGTATATCCCTTCCATTTAACCAAGTATTTACGCCTAACAATTAGCAATATTTCTTGCGCGCCACAAAAAATTAAACTTACCCATCAAACTGGACAATACTATCAACTATGAACCTAAAATATGGTGTCACCACCCCGTATCACCACCCTCCACCTACCGACGCTCCCCATCGTCGTCCTCAAAGCCATTCTCGACAACATCAGAGTCACTCAGTATAGACATATCACTCGATGAGGAAGAGGAGGATGAAGTGTCGTCCTAATAACAATGCCAGCGAACATCACAACTCACTAATAACCTCATCATCGATCGGCTCGTTTGTTGGAACGATGAAATCGGACAAGTCGTCTGCGGGCTTCTTCCGTCGTTTCTTCTCCGAAACCTTGTACAGGTGCCCTACACTCCACCACTTCACTGCCGCCGCTCCCACTGCTCATCATATTACGTTTCTCTGGCTTTCGTTTAGGAGGAGGTGTTTGCTTGACAGAGCTGGCTCGAGGTGAAACTAACAACACTTCTCCATACCGCTCTCGCCGCAACTCAACGAACAATTTCAGTATACCTCCATCAGAGCTGCTCTTCCGCTTCCCACCATCAGACCTTTTCTTTCCTTTTTTCTTTCCCTCCCCAACTCCCTCTGAAGCCGCTGTCGCCGTGGTCTCTGACGGTGACGCCGATCGTCCTGAATGACAACGTTCCAGTCGTCCACCGAACGACCCTGGTTCGAATCCCAGGCGCTGTACCTCTTCCTATTCGTGCTAGCTCTTCGCTATCAACCGGCTTCATTTCTTCCCGTAAGAGGTACACATTCCTTCGATGAACAGCGGCGTTCAACTGGATCAACAGGTCATCCAAAGCTGACATCACATCACAGGGCAATCATCCTTCACGCGCCACGAAAGTACGCGTTACACCTAATCTTGCTCGTGTCTATATCATCCTCGGTTAATTTAGTAATGATTTGACTACGCTGATGAGGTGGGGATGTACTCATGGGAGTATTACAAAATTCAATCTGAGAGAAGTTATCATTCATTCGATCACTGACACCTCAACTACGACTGGAATCTATCCCCCCCAGTGGAGCAGCTGACCGCGATGACTTCTCACTCTGTCCCCATTACTCATTCGACGGGCGGAATACCAATAACGAGCCAACTAAGCATTGTCAAGGCAGCAGCCTCCTCACGATTAGTAAGTCACCGAATATTTAGTTTCAACCCAAGTCAACAACCCTGATGAAATGGAAACAACCATCACCAATAACTCAAAGTATCTCTTTGCCTCCTTATACGATACGCTCAAGGTCAGTGGCGTAACCTAGAGTCAACCTAAGATACGCCCCATTCATCACTCATTACCAATCATATTCGAAATCAAATCCAACGCTGGCATCGCAGAGGCATCATCGCGGATCTTCTTGAAAACAAGCCTAGCACAGCTAGAGGTGTCAGAAAAGCGCCGACAATGGGAAGATGATACCTATCACCCTCCACAACCCAGCGGGTGCTTAGTCTGTTCCTGAGCCTCGCTTGAGCTGGTGTAGATGGATCCTCCAACTCCAAAGTCGATAGATTGGCTGAGAAAATAAGGAATGTTAATAAAAATACGATGATTAATAAAGTTGAACGGATTCCCACTAAAGCGACAACTTAGTGTAATACTTCCCAACCTACAGCCTAGGTAGAGGGGCCATATGGAGTACTCAATAGGATGTATCAACAAAAAACGGATATCTTCACTTCCACGGCGGTGGAAATGAGCTTGAAAGTGATCTGCGCTATCTTATGAGATCAAAAATTAGACATCACGTCTATGTAATGAATAGTCTGTAAATGATACCTAACTCGCCGAATGGTAGAAACGATCCCTTCTAGGTGAAGTGACCCATAAGCATATAGCGACTGACTAAGTTCAACTGCTGACAACAGCATCTGATATGACTTTGGTAATATCGAATTCATCATCTTATTATTCGAACCTATAGAGCTGCGTTATGAAAGATTCTGCTCTTTCACTATGAGCTGCTTGTATCCCCTATACCCATTCTACCTTCATCAGCGGCCTTCCTGTCATTCTCCGCCTTAGCAAACAACTCCAAAGACTTTTTATCATTCGGATCCATTAATAACATCTTGCACGCCGTCTTGGCGTTGAGTGAAGTATATGCCCTCTCCAAAGAGGAAGCTATCTTAATCCTATCACATTCCGCCATCCTACCGCTCCTCTCACGAATCATCTGCTATTACCGCACTTGGTTAACCACACTCTGCAGCAGGAGCTCAGAATGCGGCAGATCCTTCGTGGCTTGGGATACGCATGCCTTCAGCTTTGTTCCATTACCCTCCATAATGCAACGCTCCACTGCTACCTAATACAACAAAGGATACTAACATACGTCGAGCACGCATATCCAACGTCGACAGCAGCAGCAGAAGCAGCAGCCAAAGATGCGTCATCTCCCACACAGAATTGAACCGGGATGATACAGAGTAAAGGGTGAAGATCCTTCATGAAGATTGAACCTTAACGTGGTTGCCGATAGGCTTATAACGGTTAGATATCCTATAGAAGCCCCCCCCCGATTTAAGCTCCTCAATGCAAGTGATATTGAACTATTCATCACTTTATGCCACAGTATTAGTCACACCTTGCTCTTTACAACCCACTGCGACTACCTTATCACGTCAGGAGATTTCTGCTATTACTACTAACTAAATGAAAATTCAACCAAAAACTAGCCCTTCGCCGATTCCCAAATGATAAACCATCTAACCCTTAGTCACTCCCAAACATGCAACTTTATCAAGCAAGTTGTTACCGGCAGTTGAATCTGTGGTGTCCTCATTAGCTCCTCCGGAAGCTGTTCCACCTCAGTATGAAACTCCCCAGTCCTATCAGCACTCTGAGGAAAGCCAGACATTAAAGTGCAGATGTTATAGAGCAATACCAATAGGAATAGGAGATAGAGCCCCATAATAGTAGGCATGTTCGGTGATGCAGCCTGGTGCTCGGGGTTCTCAAAGTAGTAGCGTCGAAGCTGGGTCACCCGCCTTTCGAAAGCTGAATTAAATAGAGTTAAGCCATCATACGCAAGACGTCACGGAGGAATGCAGTTAGCGCTTCCTTCTGGGCCAAGCTCGCCGCAATAGGAAAACTCCTTGGTCCACGAAAAACAAATTCCTGTGAGGTTAGATGAACGCATTCCAACTTCGGCAAGGATTGGCGATTATTTGTACAATAAAATATAGATTCCACTATTCAGCGTCGAGATCGCTGTTACTTTTCTTAAATGGAAGTCTAAACTTCCCCATCGATCCGCTATATAAAATACATTTTCCAATAGACGGAAATCACAGGAAATTTCCCCAAAAAATTTATCTTTCCCCGGCAAGATGTAGGCTACTGCTGGATTTATTCTATTTGTTTTTGCAGGTAACTACCAAAAATAGACTCTGAACGGCCAAAAAATGTACTCAGGATTATATCATTAGTTGTATTGTAAATTTGTAGCGAACAAACGGTAGTAATTACTAGCAAAGTCATGAGAGTAGCAATATGAAGTGTATTAGAGGTAGTACAATATTAAACCGTTTATGGTACCTCCCATATCCCCAGCTTTCAATGCATCGACGGCAGCGGTCTCTAGAGTACCTCTGGCCCACTTGATAAAATCATCTAAATAAAGATCATCACATTAACAGACGAATTGCATTCTAAACTCGACATGAATTGACAGCATGGTATTCTTTATAGTGCGACATGAATTGACAGCATGGTATCCTTTATAGTGCGTTCTTGTACAGATTCCCTAACAACAAGTCCTCCAATTTTCCCCTGTATCTTCGTTTCTATATATTATATTTTCCCCAATCCATACCAACCTTGTGTTTTTAATCCCAATGTATTCCTTGCCTTAACAATGTCATCAGTGGGTGTGAACCCAAGAGCTAGCATGGCTACCTGCGACCACCTCCTTTCAAAGGCCACACTGATATTATTACCTCGGATTTGTCAATAGTAGCTGTCGACATTATACCAAGTTGGTTGGTAACGGTATGGTGGCATGATGTTGAGCTTCACGCGCCACGAAATGTAGCGCACGCCCAGCGGCTCATTTTCGATTTGCGTGCCAATGGCGCTGGGAAAGATACAAAATAGGTCAACTTGGTTACCCCTTTCAGCTTGCTTGATTGTATGAAGGCCCGGATAAATTTACGGCGGAAAACCCCTGGATCGCCTATGGCTGCCACACAGGCTGTGACCATCCCTGCAATAGGTAGACTCAGACTTTATTTTGATTTGAGCCTTGGCAAATAAACTTAATGGGGTCAAAAATGGAGAATGTTACCTATAAGAAGGGAAATGAAGTGTGGAATGCATTTCAATAGAAGTCTTACAAGATTATCAGTTCATCTTACCGGCGAACGCATTCCAGGTTTCCTATCCGTCTAGGGGCATGATTCTTGCAACATGTCCATCGTGTGTCTGCATTCTATAATAAAGGGGAGAGTGAATAGTGGAATGCCTTCTATAATACAGGGGAGAGTGAATAGTGGAATGCCTTCTATAATACAGGGGAGAGTGAATAGTGGAATGCCTTCTATAGTAAAGGGGAAAGTGAATAGTGGATTTGGTTCTATTTAACGGCTAAAGTCAGGTGCTAATAGTGGATATGATCCTAGTGCTGGCTCGAGAAGCGTATCTTTCTCAAGTGAGGATCAGGAGAATCAACCTCCGGTATAAGTCTTGGTTAATAGTATTATTACATGCTTTTTAGAATGACCAGAATGGCCTAACACCACCAATGCGATCGAGCAATAAACGTAGGAGGCCATCTGTGGTAGGAAAGGGGGTTATGGGCACTTCATCGAAACTTAGTCAACCTCCTAAATAAGCTGGATCACTGTTAAGCCATCAATCCATAGTCTAAGTCTCCTCGTATTCTACTCCTTCAGAGCCTTAGACACATTACCTATTGTAACAACGCTCATTAAGAAGATAATAAATATAGTTGCTTAATATAGTGTTTTAGGCCAAATGCGAGACCTTTATCGGTGGCCCACCCTCCAGTAAAACATCCAAACGCATGCCAGAGGCCTCGGATGGAAATGCTCACTCGAGCGGTTTGATAGTAAGATACTTATTCATACCAGTAACATGCAGCTTAAGTTGCTCAGCTATTTGAGAATCCTGAGGATGGTAGTAGGCGGCTGGGCAACAGTCGAGGGGCCAGCAGTAGCAGTCATCGTAATGTCGATAAACGACCGGGAACGGAGGCTGAAAGGGAAGATAAGGAAACTATGATGATGGACTGGAAATCTAAATTTACTGTAGGAATGGACGGGGATTTTCTGAGGGCTTTTTCCCAAAAAAATATTTCCGAAAATTTTGCCGGGGTCGGAAAATTGAGAAGAACTATTTGCTAACGGCGAGTAAGGTATGCATCAGAAACAGTAATACGTCGAAGAAAAGAGCTGCTTTTGGTTCTCGATCGCAAACTATTACTGGAGATAGTTGGGAAATTGGAACGTTGGTTCTATTCGTTATGTACTTCGGTATTCAATGTATCAATTCCCTTTGTATTATTATTATATTGATTATTATTTATCAAGCTGTAAGTCATACGTGAACGTCTTTTCAAAATTATATGATCCACCTATAATTTTCGATCGTTTTTTAATATAGCGGCTTGATATATTTTGTGTATAATTCTTCCATGAATCTTCCATACTCCTTTTGGTTGCACTTTCGGGTGAAGAACTCTCCACCATCGGAATTCGCTGTCTCATCGGGGTTTGTTCATTCAACCTCATAAAGTATCTTTCCAGCCGGGTGAGATAGTGATAATACCACGCAGCGAGAATCGGTTGCATTATGGCACTGTTGTGGCAATTGATGAGAAACTGGTCAGTGTGGACTTGGGCAACAATATGGTAAAGAGGATGCCAACGCTACTTGTTGGAAAGTTGAGTAATAAGAGGAGAGAGCGGTATGAAGTTACGGTAATGTTATTTCAGGTGATTCCTCCAATGGGCATAACAATGATATAATGTCGAAGGCTAAGACGGTTATGCATACTGTGGAGGCCATTAGCCATTACCTTTTAACCTCAGCTAAGTTGAAGAAACCTATTGATGATAATGTTAGGTGATACTGGTAGTTGTGTTGGGATGTGGAAAATGTGTAGAGTATATAACAAGTATTTCCCCCAACCTCACTTGTGCATCTGATACCATCGTTGACTCCACTTATATCCCCTCTCACCAATATCTGCCTATAAGGATTCTAATTGATGCATATAGAACGGTGAAGCATTGTGTAGTGTACCGCAGGTGCTCTGAGTGATACACTCAGTATGCTTACTGACCACTAGCTCAGGGTATCTAAGACTGGTTCATATGATATAAAGCATTGTTTATCGTACTTCTACTACCCTATATTTATCAACCCGTATTATGTCTATACCGTAGAAGCAGGGAATGAAATGATCGTTGAACAAGTATCATCGCGGAATGGCTTTTTCGCCGATGAGTCGTTGTTGTTGTTTCGACTACAATTGCTGCTCCCCTCAGGAACCACTGTGTGTTCGTTCTTACCTATCAAGCCCGTCGCCTATTCGCCTTGCTTACCAAACAAGAGCATCAATACAGTACTAGAGTAAGTGTAGAAGTGTTACGGTCAACACTTTACACTGCACCTCAGGTAGCACATGAAAACCATTCAATCGACGCTCTTGTGAGAGTCCGACAAGATCTTAGTAGCATCACCGGTACGATCGATAGGTTCCTGTCCCGGGAGCAGCATAGTAGCCAGGGCAGCGCCCAATAAGAAGGTGCATCTCAGTCGAACTGTATCAAGTGATTTTCAAATTAGTGTGATAACCTTCGTGTCGAGTTCTAGTCTGCTGGAAGCCAATCAAGATTCCTAGTATGTTATGTCATCGCGGACCTCACCAGTGTTGATACATCTGTGAGGGTCGTGCCAGCTAGCAAGGGGAGAGAGTCCCTATCAGTTATGATCTGACATCCCCCACAGTAAATACTGTCTTGTCCGAAGTAGTGGGAATTGGTGGAGCGTTCCATGCGGCAGTTGAGGTTGGCCAGCAGGCAGTGGGATGCTTATCTTCTCGGATTCGCCAGGTCTACGGTGTTGAATGGAGCTTTGGGTACTGCCAGTACGGATGCGGTATTTTTGCAGTCCTACCGAAAGCTAGTAAGACATAGCTATATGTGTGTTACGAGTACAATGGTGATAAGAGTTTCATGGCTGATGTGCTTAAAGTAGAGTGATCTATTCAACATGCGCTCATTTGCGAACAAAAACTTCGCAATAAATGATCCGAAGTTCCGAAAGTTAACAAAGTAGTAGCTCCTTCGGTGAATTACTACTAGTAATACTAATGAAGTACTACCTTAAAAACTGGTAGTGCTGTATTAGGTTCTATAGGGTACTATAGAGAGAGCCTGGCAGTCGGGGAATGCCAGCTTGAGGTGGTTCAAGTTGTGGGGGTTCTCGAAGATCTCAGAAAGGACTGGTCAGGAAAATGCTATGATTTACTTAATAAGAACTGCACTCATTTCTGTGATGTATTTTTACATCTGTTGTTTCCTGAGCGAGGTGAGGATGGACTGATAGTGTAGTTGTGATAACAGCTATTCTATCGAGGTGGGCCATTGCTGCCCCGGAAAGTCATAAGGCTGGCAGAGTTAGCTGACACTTGGATTAGAGGTAAGTAACAACCTTGCTGATATGCTGCCTAGGGATGGCACGCTCCTTTGAGAACTAAACCCCCTCACAAAATAATATGGCCTCTACACTTTTGAGCATAAAATACTAACGAGAAAGAGTTAGGACTTGATATTTTGTGAGAACAACTTTTTTACGATGCTGATATAAACTGTCATGAGACTTTATATTGGTTGAAGGGGGTCGTTGCAGCATCATTCGAGTTGCTTTTCGCATGGCCCAGTGGTTGGTCACGACTACATCGTTAAAAATAAGATTTTCTAATTCCCAAGGAGATGATTCTTAGTCGATGCCCCTCTCAATTAGATCCCTTGATGGATAGAATCTTGATGATGAATCCAAACGTGCAGTAGCAGATTGTGATACTCTACGAATTCCAAAAAGACCTTGGAGTCTCCGCAGATCATATCTCCAAGTTGGAGATATGATCTGCGGAGTTGTTCGTGGGGCGCTCTCCTGCTGCCTCCCCCTTCATATCAGGTCTCATCGCTACAGATGGTCCCCCACCAGAACGAGTAACCATATCAACTGTCGCCGAGGAGAGTATAATGCTTAGGGACTGGCAGGATATGTGGGATTCAGCGGTACAGAGGATGTACAGCGAGGTGGTCGAATGGATAATATGACTTGTGCTTGCCAGGCGAGGGGTTGCATGGAGCTGCTGGGGGTATAGTGTGGCTGTTGGTGATGGTGGTGTGATACACTCTATGGTGGATTATGAGCACGGAGGAGCTTACACATTTGATAGGGAGTGTCGGTCTACTTATCAACTGTAGGATGTTTGGGGGTAACAGTGTCACTGTGGTCGTACAGCTGAATTTAATATTATGGTATTATGCTATTACGAAATTCTACTTTGTATGTTTCTAAACCTACCTAGTAGTTAGTTACCGACTATTTATGGTAGCTTACTAATACCTCTACCGTCACGGTTAGCTGCGTTTTCGATACTTGAGGCTCTTACGGCAAGAATGAGTTGCTCGAATAGCCAAGGTGATGAGCTCTGGAAGCAGCTTCCCTCATTTTTGCACTTGATGATATTTCATAAGGTCGCCCTCCCCCTTTCTGGAACTGTGTGGTAGTTAGCACTGTGGCATGTTTATACCACTCCAACTTCTTCCTAGCTCCTCCTCCGATGAGCACGGTACTCAATGAGGTGATGGTTAGTAGGCATGTTAGCCTTCAGGCACGACAGCGTGGTTCGCCTTGCCATCGCTCAGTTTGCTTATGTCTATCGCATGACACAGCCTAAGGACCCTCCACATTGAGCACAGCATGCCCTCTAACTTGCTGTCTACATCAGCTCTGCGTTGCGCTATTAGTTATTTGTTATTCGTTGGCAGTTGGTTGAATGTTGTTATTTTGATATGGTGTTCGGCGGAAGCTTTATGAAGCCACCGGTGCGGTATCCAGACGTCCAGGAGGATGCTCGCTCGCCGAAGGACGCTGGGCTGATATCGGTAGGTCATTGAGTGGTTTGTGGTATGATATGGCCCTACCTTCAGAGAGGGGACTTGAGACAGATTCGAGGGACATGGCGCAGCTTAGGACAAACCTGCCTTTTCGTAAGCCATTGGTTCGCAGTCATCCCGGAGGCGTGCCAATCTTCGCGCCTCTCTGATCATTAGCATTGGTGTGATGAGCTCCGAGTTGTCCTTTAGTACTCGGCTGACCGTCCAAGCAACAACGGACTTTATTCGTACCATCTTATACTCAACAGAAGCATTCGGTAAGGCATCATCATCGCAGCTGTTCGAAAGGAGTGCGGTCGTCTGTCAGTCGCTGTAATGAGATCCTGGATGTCTTCGTGCCGGAGAAGCCTATTGAGGAATGCCACATTGAGATCATTCAAGTAGGTCACTAGTCGATGATGATAATGATGCACTTGCAGCATTTCAGGCATTTAAAAGGTGCGAGAATGAAGCCAATCGATCCTATCCCGAGCGAGACATTCGCGTTAAGAATGTAACCCTTCGCTTCTTGCCACTTCCACACATTATCGGCAGTTGACTCAATTCCGTCCAGCCTTCACCTCCCGTGAGATGGAGAAGAGTATCCAAGCCAAGATAGAACAAGACCGTCTTGACGCCCTTGAAGAGGACAAGTATTTGCCGATTACCACGTAGCTGTTTACATGTACTTTTCTCGTCGTTATAACAAGCATTTCTGAGAGCATATCTTTGCTTTGTTTAGCTTCATTACTGCCCTCGTTGTGTTGCCGATATCTCGCTGATGAAAACTGTAAAACATGAAACGCTTCGCTCCGCTGTAGTGATCTCTCGCTCGCCCGCGTATTTGGCGTCTCCTCCTTGCCCGATTCTTGGATGTCTTCTCCCCCTTTCCCTTCGAGTTCATCATCACCTCCGTCGACCCCATCAACCCCATCACCGGCCGCTCCACGAGCCATCTCTCGTGGAAGTGTCGCCCAGGACGTCGAAGCTGAGCTCCGTATTATATGTGTTGAATCAAGAAAGAAGTATAGCCAGATTAAGGAACATTCAGAGCGAGTGATCGCGAAACTGATAGCCAGCAATGGCAATGTCCCAGTGGAGGAGGTCCTCGCTGTTGTTATAGTGGCCTCAGAGACTCACAATCCTAAGCTAGTGCTGCCTTGCCTTGGGTGCGTTCAAAGGCTTATAATGGGCCAACTTGTGAACACCAGCAAATTGCTGGGAACGGTTGTGACGTATCTGCACGATAGAGCCAACGATAGCGATCCAACGGTACAAGTTAAAGCTCTGCAAACCATATTGCTTCTATTAACTCCATCCTTTGCACCATTATTAACCGGCTCTGAGATATTCATGGAGCAGCTCTTATCAGCCTGTGTTATCCTATTGGGTAGCGATTCCGGCTTAGTTCGACACACTGCCGTAGCCTGTCTTCGCCAAGTCGCTGATTTTTTGATTGATGAAGCCGGCAAGGCTTACCGTAACCTAACTGCGGACGCCCTTGAGAACTTGGGGACGGGTCGCGATGACAGTGGCAGTAGTCGCAAAGGTCCAAGTGGGTCGTTAATGGTTGAGGCAATGCCTGTGCCAGACAGACTTCCGAGTGGTAATACTGCCTTGCGAGAACATACAGAAGTATCTAGTAGAGTGTTGTTGTTGTGGTATATCTCAGGTCCACTTCGATTACTATTCCTTTTTGTCCACGACCTGTGCCTTATTTCGATGGGTCGAGCATCACGTGGTGAATGGCTTGGTGAACTGGCCATATCAAGAGCATTAGCACTAGAGCTTATAGAGAGTACGTAGAGGGGGTTAAAAGAATAACAAAAACAGCAAGAAGACGACGCATGATGATTAATATACTATAATACTTGATTATTTTATAACGATATACTGATGGAGCACGTATAGCGGGCCAGTATCTGCCGCCGATTGGGAACAAAGCTCATTACACTATTCAACTACTCGACAACGTTCCATTTATTACACTATTAAGACGCTTGGAGAGCTTGATGTTTTAAAAAGGTGCGTTGGCCGCTCAAGCTGATGTGTTCGCGTCCCTTCCCGATTTCACGGAACTAGTCCGTCAAGTAGTCGTGCCCACAGTGGAAAGCACTATTGCTGTTTGCCAATATGATTTCAAAGTAATAACAATTGAAAGAAGAACTACCGCGCGCCACGAAAAGGTTGCTTTGAACAGGTTCTAATTCGTGCACTAAGAATCGTCTACCGCCTTTGTTCATATCCTCCTCTGTGTGCCAAACTGCGCCGCGAAATCTGCGGCGAATCCTCAGCTCCTGGCGAGCAGCAGCAGCCGCATTCGGGCCCTCATGGTCCAGTCCGTGGCCTGGTGCCTCTCATGTTGCGCCAGCTCTTACTGCGGCATGACCGTCCACTGTGGGCTAGGTCGGCCGTGTTGGAAACATTCAGGAAGATCCTGCAGTCTGGCAACGATGCTGCAGATGGTTTCCTGAACACCCTCTTCCTTGGCTCCTCCAGTAGCGTCTTTACCACTTCCCCGTTGAACGATGATATCCTCGAAAGCGATGACAATAGCAGCCCATCGGCATCATCGACGACGAGGGCAACACAAGTGGTAACTGACCCGAAGTCGAATAGGTTCGTGGAGCTTGTCAACAGTCTAAGCCATGTACTTCATCATCTCTGGTTTGCATCGGTACCGACTCAGTCCGCTGAAGACATATCTGAAACGGTTGTCTACGATGAGCTGGATACCAACAATGCCACTTCAGGCAGCGATCTCCTCACTTTAGGAGTCTCGAGAATCTTTGCCGGCGAAGGTCGAGTGTCCTTACTAGACTGTCTAGCCGATTCAGATGCGCCCAGTTTCGTGAACCCCTCGTTTGGTGCTGCCATGGCAGCCGACACTATACTGTTGTTAGTGGATCACATCAACACCTGTGCGATGCTCGCTTGCTCCTGGGCGCCATTGCTGTCCTCCCTGAGCCTTCTCTTGAGCGTCCGCCTTCCCAAGGCTAATGTACAGTCCAACGGCAGCGACATGCTTACTGATGATGAGGAAGCATTCGATGTGTTCCTTCAAGGCGTTCTCACTGCACTGGAGCGCCTGCTCCTAGGCTGCGCCAAATTCCCTCAGCTCAGTAGTGGCCGAGATAGCTGTCTTGAGGCACTGGCGAAGGAATCCTTGCCGCGTCGAGGCGCGCAGGAACTTGATTCCCACACAGCAGCCTGCGCGAAAGGGTTTCTGAATATCTGCCATCGCAGCGGTGAGAAACTGTCCGTGCCTGGATGGTCCCTGGCGCTGCGGACGTTCGAGACCCTCTATCTTCGATTCATCAGCCCAGAGCAGCAGGCCGTGTCAGCCAACTCCGACAGCGCCTTGGAATGCCAGATGCTCGCTGTTTCCATGGACTCCTTGTTTTCTACTACCCCCGAGTCCGATGGCTCCTTCATCGACATGGTCAATGCTTTGGTCCATCGAGACACTTGTTGGTCCATTCAAAGACTGGCCATGGCCCTGTCATCGGCTGATTCAAGAAGACTTGGTCTGGTTCTTGATAGCATCGTCACACCTAATCTTAAGGGCAGTACCCACCCCGAGGAAGCTGCCATCTGTATGGGCAAAGTGCTCACTGCTCATATATGCCGACCTGGCTGCTCGACCTCGAGCCTGATAGAGCCCCTGAAGGCCTTTGCTACATCTGCACCTGAGACCGTGGTGTCCATCCTTAAGGATGTCATGGTCCACTCGCCGGTCTCCTCTAAGCTGGATGAAGCTGGCTGGGTCTCTCTCAGCGAGCTGGTCCGTGACCTCTGCGATGTTCCCACTGTCGTCGTTGCCAACCAAGCCAACGCTTCCGCAGGAAAACGGTCGAGCCGTCTGATGTCCAATCAACTTCACCTATCTGTATATTCCCTCCTGGAGGTCCTCGTTGTTGAGTGCATCGATGTCCTTCCTAATGCCAGCGTGTCTTTGATAGTAGACGGTCTCCAACGCCTATGCACCAACAGCGTTGTTAACACCTCCTTGAAGGCTCTAGGTCTACTGTGGAACGTGTCTGATGCCCTAATGAGCCGGATGTCCGGTAGGGTCAGCACTGCAGCCGACCAAAGCCGGCGACACTACAGCACGGGCAGCAGTGATGGTGGCACGCCCACTGTTGAGCCCATTGTGTGTAACCCTGAGGAAAGCGCCCATTTATGGTTCGACCTGCTCACCAAGTTCAAGAGCGCCTCCTTGGACCCCCGGCCGCCGGTCAGGCACTGTGCCATCAGGACCATGGTATCGATGCTTAATGCGGCCTGCGGATGCCCACAGGTGGATTCGGCCGCAGCTGTTGGTGTGATGTGTGATACATTGTCAGAAGTAGTCGAGGCCAGTATGGCAGCCTCCTCTGTGGACACACCCCCACTTGAGGACTCCCCTCGCTACACCCGAGGTTCATCGTCGGAAGGCCTCATTGTCCATCATTCGAGAGACTCCCTCCAAAAGCAATGGAACGAGACATGCGTCCTGGCCCTGGAAGGGTCTGTCTCGATTGCCACCAGATATCACCCATATATGACCGAGGACCAGTTTGACCGCCCAACTCAGGCCATTCTGGACTTCATTCGCCCTCGGTTGGTAGGCCGTGACGGTGAGGTCCATGGCGCATGCGCCAATGCTCTGGTGGAGCTCCTCCGTCTTGGTGCTGTCGAGAAGGATGAGAAGCTTTGGTCCGAAGGCTGGCAGCTGGTTGCCTATGTTGCCGATTCTCTGGTAGAGGAGCCCATCTTGACTGAAGAAGCCAGCGTACTGCTGCCAATAAGCCTTGCCGAGCTGGTCAAGGATCCGCAGTGCTTGGAGGCGTTCCGCGCCGATGATGTCATTGTTCTAGCCTTGTTGGTGATGGCCACTGTAACGAGGCCATCGATCTTCCTGCAGTCCGCCCTGCCTTTCAAGGACATATGGGTACCCACTACCCTCACCAACAGGCCTAGCAAACCGGTTAGGGCCGGAAGTAGCGTCAGCCAAGGCCTATGCGAGGTAACCTCTCGTGGACGGTGTGCAGAGCTCCTCTGGGGCAAGTCCAGCGATTCGTCCTCATCGATGACAACGCGCTACCGCCGCTTGCCTGAGGTGGTAAAGAGCCCTCTGGTGGAGGCACGTGAGAGAGGTGACGGTCATGATGAATGTCACCAGCCAGCCGTAGCCGATGATATTGTATTCTCGAGAACGGTCCAGCGATTGCCCCACAAGTTCATGGAGCTTTGGTCTGTGATAGATCTCTTGGCAACGAGTCCGGTCCCTGAAGATTCTCTCGAGGTGTTGGTGCGGCTGTTGTGCAACGGGCTACTCGACGTCAACTACTGCCTTCGGGACTCCCTCACAGCCGCCCTAGCCGTTCGAGCTGGCACCACTTGCGAGCTCATCGCGCAGAAGCTGCCTGCCTCGGCCGAGGTGAAGCCATCAATCTTGGAGATGATGGCATCGACAGCGATGGACTTCATGAGGACCTATTACGCTGGTGGGACTGGCGGTGGTCAATCTTGGAAGGCCAGCGGGTTCTGGCAGCTCAGCTGCGAGATAATCTCAACTGGATTGGACCAGCTGCGTTCCATGGTCATTGCCGAGCCCACTGAAGGTTTCTGGTCTGACTGCGTCTCCGAGCTGTGCAAGAGCTTACCGGCCGTTTTGAAGATCCATTTCCGCTACTACCAACCTCCTCAGCAACGACCAGTGTCAAGCCCGGCCGCCGGGACCGCCAACGACGCTGTCGACTGGGCAACCACGTCAGCAGTGGCCATCTTAATAGCTCTTTGCCGCTCCAACTTTGCCGATCCCACAAAGGTCGTTGAATTAACCAGTACGTTGTGTGACACACGAGGCAGCGGCGACCTCGGCAGATGCGCTCTTCGAGTCCTCTTTGCTGTGGCCAGCCCACGTGGCATCCTTTGGTCAACCGAAGATATGAAAAGCAGCTCGATGATGGTGGCAGAGCGATGGGTGGGCCATCGGTACTCTGGAGCAGTCCATCAGCCATCAAGTCCTGTTCCGAGTTCTGTGGGGCGTGACTCTGGTATGGACATCAGCCCCCAGCTTCGCAAACTTGGGACCTCCGAGCTGTGTAGGAGGGTCTGTTGCACTTTATCTCAATATGCTGAAGATGACAAGACAACATCATCGACCGAGAAGCCTATGCCGCGTCATCGGACCGAACAAGTTCTCTTCGTCCTTGGCCGATTGTGCGAGTCCACCGATCAACAGCTGCTCCTAGCGACCTTGCCGGCGCTGTCTAGGATTGTGGCGAGTGCTCGTGATGATGATGTTCGGCGAGCAGCGTCAGATGTTTTACTGTGTCTGGCCGACACCCTTGGCAGCAGAGCTGCTTACAAAGATCTTGTCGGTACAGAGTTTGTGTAACAATTGTAGTTTCCTGATTTCTCAGTGTGTCGTTACATTTCGATTTTTCCAGCCTCCCAGCGCTTCCAGTGACATTAGATCGTTTGAAAATGTCCCACACAAGCGACTCAAAAGACGCCGGGGTTGCCTGGTCCACCACGCCAATCACTGACAACTATATGCGCGGCTCCGATTGGAGAGGCAAATGGCGTCAAGCAGCAGCAGCAGTCCAACATCAGTCGGCGGAGCAGAAAAGACCTCAGCAGCAACAACAAGCACACTTTGTTAAACCAACTACAAACAGCGACCGTCCGGCGACTGGTGGCCCTGTGATCATGGACTGGCGCAAGGTGTCCCCTGCTGGTGTCTCCCCAACCAAGAGGTCAAGGCCATGGTCTGGTGAGCCTCACTGGCATCATGGAAAAGGTCACCACGGTGGCAAAGGTCATCACCATGAGGCTCACGGTTGGCCACAACAACAGGCTGGCGAGTGGCAGGGTGAACAGCAATGGGGAGAGAACGGCTGGTGGAACTGGGAGGGTGCTCCTAATGCTGAAGATGATCAGAAGTGGTTACCAGGTTACGATCAGCAGGGTGATGGCTGCTGGAATCAAGATACTCAGTACAACCATGGTGGTGGTGACACGAATGCCTGGAGTGGTGACGGCCCTTGGCAAGGACGGGCCTGGACTGACCAGCAACAGGGGTCCACCGACCCTCAGGAGACCCCTGCCCCCGAGCCTACCTCCGAGGAGCCCGCAACTAAGAAGCCCCGCAGTGCCTCCAAAAGCCCCGATGCTCCACAGCCTGGTGGAAGTACCAGCTTCGTGAATGCGCTTAGGAAGCTGTTCAAGGCCAAGAATGCAGCCCCTGCCAAGCCACCGCCCTCCAACACTGCCACTACCAACAATCCGTCCCTTTGGGAGGCTGGAAAAGGCCCAGACAACAACAAACCGCAAGGCGGCGGAGCTCTCGCATCCCTACTCGCTAAGCAAGCCTCGGGTACCTCTGCATCATCCACGGCAAAGGCCCCATCGCCCGGACCGTCACCTGGTAAGCGCCTCGCAGTCTTTTACTTGTCTATTTCATTTGTAGGTTCCCCAAGTGGTGGTCCCAGTGATACTGAACTACGCAAGAACGTTCTTACAAGATTGCTGTCGAGTGACAATGCGGGAGAGCTTCTTGAAGATCCAAAAGGTGAACTAACGATTGCCACTCAACTTCGGATATCTTGTGTCTTGTTTTCAGTTGTGGAGATGCTCCTTCAAGTTGCATCCCAGCTGGACGAGACTGGCCTCGCCGATCTTCAGAAGTCTGTGGTTAAGATAATTACCAAACTGCAGTCATCCTCGTCTGCTGCTGCTAATGGTGGTGCTGGTGATTTGCCGCCGGATCAATTGGCTAAACGGAATGCTTGTGTTGAGCGTCTCAAGGCAATTCTTGAAGGGTTGCGAGGACTATTTCTTAAACGCCAAGAAGAACGCATCAATCAGGGTAAAGCAAGCGCCGCCGCTGCCGCTGCCGCACAGCAAAGCAAGGCTGCTACTACCACTACATCAACATCAAACACGAGTCACAGCGCTCTTGCTAGCTTACTCTCGGGGGTGTCGGCTCAGAATCAACCGATATACGATCATAAGGTTTGGACTGGTTACGTTCAACGATCCGGAGTGAACAAGGCAAAGGTTAATCTCTATGCTACATTACCAGTACACTCGCTGACTACGGACATGGTGGCGCAACTTGGGAACGAGCTCAACTTGAAACTCCGTGTCCCCGATAATGAGGTACGTCTCTTCTCTTAATCGAACTCTTAATGTATTATTTAACCTTATGCGTCTCCTGTTTCCGCACAAAGTGTTATGAATGGTAATAGAGCGATCCTTACGTAGGTGTTACATCAGCGGCAAATCCATTCAGAAAGCTCATCACTATTACTTATGAAGGCCGATTCCGCAGCGGGTAATACAACTACTAATCGCAACAACTGCAACTCGATGATGAATATTTAAGAAAACGATATCAATTTATTTCCTTGATCAGATCAAGCGGAGCTTAACGCGCAGATTGCATACTTCAATGGACGTAGCCGATCAGGTGTGGCAAAGCTCGAACGAGACGGGGTGCATTATGCGGCATTTATGATACCACCGGGGCCTCTTGCCGAGAAGTAGGCATCAATTCCACCTCTCTTCTAGGTATTATAATAATCAGGTTAATTGGTTCCGATAATTACAAAAGATGTAATCCTGATGATATGGCGACGGTATGCATGATAACAAAATCTGATACTGTTCATTGAGAAGAAAGACTCGGCACGTTCTACTGTAACATTCTTATAAATTTGCCACCAGTATTCTGAACCTTCTGATACCAAACGGGTTTGTGTTTATACGTCATCACCAACCGAAAAGTGAGAAGGTTTAATTCCCTAACTGGACATGGAATTGGAAAAGTCTTATAATGAACTGATGGAGAAAATATTTCCTAAGAAATCATTTTCTTCCGTTCACCTGGTTGCTTTACTGCTTGCACACAAGGAAAGGTAAAATAGGTTTTTCCGCTCTTACCTTCACGCCTTGCATTTTGGCAACGTCATAATAAGCAACCAAAATATGTCGCTCAGCCACAATAGTTCAGCAACTCTCTATTCATACGATTAAATACATTTAACCCACTTAATTGCTAATTGACGACACAGCACTTCAACACATCCTCTGAAACACACTCCGGAACAGTATATCTATTTTGTAAAAGTGATGGAGATAGTAACAAAGGCACGAGGGTGTTTGATATTTCCTTACAATTGTTTAGCAGCAGCAGCCCCAAATGTTGAATCGGAAACGGATTACACTAAGCTAAGACTATAGCTACTTCAGTTGGAAAATCATGCTATTTTCCTTTCTATCATCGAGCTAGATTTAATTCTTCTTCTCCTCATCAGCGTTCTCCGTCTTCTGCTCCTCCTGTTGTTGCTCGTTAGCGCCCTGCTGGTATGCCTGAGAAGAGACCTTCCAAGAGGCGTCCTGCAACTCCTTGGTCTTGTTTCTAATCTCATCGACATCATCAGAGGTAAGAGTAGACCTCACGGCAGCAATCTTCTGCTTCAAGTCCTCGGCATCAGCATCACTCATCTTGTCCTTAAGCTCGCTAAGCTGTCTCTCGACAGAGTATACGAGAGTCTCAGCATCGTTCTTGGCACCAACTGCCTGCTTCTTCTTCTCATCCTGCTCCTTCATGGTATCAGCCTCCTTCACCTAGATAAAATACCACTTAACAAGTTACACTAATAACCAGTCAAATTTACCATTCTGTCGATATCAGAATCAGAGAGACCACCAGAGGACTGAATGGTAATGTTTTGTTTCTTGCCGGTAGACTTATCCATGGCAGACACGTTCACGATACCGTTGGCATCGATATCGAAAGTAACCTCGATTTGAGGAACCTACGCAGACAAGATAGTCGCACATATCGCACATGCAAAATAGGACTTACACCACGGGGAGCCGGGGGGATACCGACGAGATCGAACTGACCAAGGAGCTTGTTGTCAGCAGCCATCTCTCTCTCACCCTG
The DNA here is from genome assembly GCA_013115145.1 of Perkinsus chesapeaki. Taxonomy (NCBI): domain Eukaryota; phylum Perkinsozoa; order Perkinsida; family Perkinsidae; genus Perkinsus; species Perkinsus chesapeaki. The sequence goes on from JAAPAO010000022.1 coordinate 129,396, forward strand.
GAACACCTTAATGCCAACCTGAGACGATGAACGTAATAAACAGAGAAGCAGACAAGTGGTCGGTATCATACCTGAGTCTGGTTATCGGTGGCGGTAGAGAAGACCTGGGACTTCTTTGCGGGGATGGTAGTGTTACGGTTGATCAAACGAGTGAACACGCCACCGAGAGTCTCAATACCTGACATAGTTGAGAATGCAAGACAATCATCACCAGCAATGAGGCATTACCAAGGGAAAGAGGAGTGACATCAAGAAGGAGAATATCCTTAACATCTCCCTTTAGAACACCAGCCTGAATAGCGGCACCCATGGCCACGGCCTCATCGGGGTTCACACCCTTATGGGGCTCCCTGCCGTAGAGCTTCTTTACGGTCTAAAATAAGGATAAATGATTATTAGCAACTAAACTGAACGAACTACCCTACCTCAGAAACAGCAGGCATACGAGTCATACCACCGACAAGAATGACCTCACTGAGCTCATCCTTCTTCAGGCCAGCGTCCCTCAGGCAGGCCTCGCAAGGAGCCTTAGTCTTGTTGAGCAAGTCAGCAGTAAGACCCTCGAGCTGGGCACGAGTCATAGTCATCTGCAAATGCTTGGGACCAGAGGCATCGGCGGTGATGAAGGGCAGGTTGATCTCAGTCTGAACCTTGCTGGAAAGCTCAATCTTGGCGGTCTCAGCGGCCTCCTTCAGCCTTTGTAAGGCCATACGGTCTTGGGCGAGATCGATGCCAGTTTGCTTCTTGAACTCAGAGATCAAGTACTTGAGGATAACCCTATCGAAATCCTCACCACCAAGGGAAGTATCACCATTGGTGGCCTTCACCTCAAACACACCACCAGAAATCTCCAAGATGGAGATATCGAAGGTACCTACAAGCGGTCAGTTCCAGTCATTTCCAAAGGCCACTTATCAGCCCACCTCCACCGAGATCATAGACGGCGATGGTCTGGCCCTCGTTCTTATCGCAGCCGTAAGCCAAGGCAGCCGCGGTAGGCTCGTTGATGATACGAAGAACCTATACCAAAAGGATCAATAATAACCAAATGAATGCTAAATATACATCAAGACCGGCGATCTTGCCAGCATCTTTCGTAGCTTGTCTCTGAGCATCATTGAAGTAGGCAGGGACGGTGATGACAGCCTGCTTAACATCACGGCCAAGGAATGAATCAGCGGTCTCCTTCATCTTCATCAAAACGAAAGCACCAATTTGGGAAGGAGAGAACCTAAGGGTGGTGGATAAAGACTGATGCCAGCTGGATCCAAGAGCCCACTTCTCGCCGTTAGCCTCAACCCAAGCGTCACCGTTCTTGCCGGGCACGATCTTATAAGGCATCTGCTGCTTATCCTTCTGGGTCTCAGGATCGTTGTACCTAAACGGCATTTTCAAAACGACAATGTCGATATATATGATGTTACCGTCGGCCAATAAGGCGCTTAGTGGCAAAAAGGGTGTTTTCGGGGTTAGTAACAGCCTGACGTTTCGCAGGCATACCGACAAGTCTCTCGCCGTCCTTAGTGAAGGCAACAACAGAGGGTGTTGTACGCATTCCTGATCACGGAAAATGATTCAGGACGGTGAGATTTAAATGACGAAGAGCATTGATAGACGATGCTTACCCTCAGAGTTCTCAATAACACGAGCCTGTGAGCCCTCCATAACAGCTACACAGGAGTTGGTGGTACCAAGATCAATACCGACAATATCGCCAGTGGTCTTAGCGAACCGGATGGCGCTCGTTGAGAGAAGCCTCATGGCCGAGGGGCGGGCCAGGGCAATGCTGGGTGTAAGCTTAGAGAGCATGGTAATGTTACTTAAAGGCTGGATGTTATTCAAAAAGGTTATGAGGGAGATCTTTGCTCAATGCTAATATTGCACGAAAATTGCAAGAAACACAACCGTTTTAGCTACGCCCGAGTAATCGTCAAAAAGATACGGCATTACCAAGGGTGAAAGACACGGGGAAAACGGCTCCGTTACGAAAGAGCAACTGAGCAAGTAGTAAAATAGTGCTAGTATGCTAGAGTGTATAATAGCTGTTA
>JAAPAO010000220.1:0-11438 GCA_013115145.1 Perkinsus chesapeaki
TCTACACACTCAATCATTATGCATGCACCCTTCAACGAGTTGCGTCAAGAGAATGAACGTGATATCTTAACAAAATCGATTAGACAATCGAGGAAGACGATAAATCAGTCGCAGAATCCTTTTTCTAATCTCTCAACATTTAGTATTGTGTCGTTAACATTGTAGAGCTGAGCTTAGGAAGCTGAGTTAAAGGATATTTCACCGCTTAGATATGACGGTGGTGTTTTGATAGTTGTAGATGTATTGGTTGTCCTTGCCCCTCATCAGGTTGCCACTACCTTACGTTCACTTGGTGAGGTTGAGCCTTCTATGACCATGCTTGTTGTATCTCATTATAAGCGAATGTTTGATGAGCTGCGCCCGAGTAGAGTGTTGGTGATGCAGGAGGGTATAGTGGTGCACCAAGGTGGGCCTGATCTTATTACAGAGGTTGATGAAGGTGGATTCAAGAGGGATTGGTTCAGGGCAAGTGATGAAGATGAGGATGATGATAGTATTAACTAGGTTACCTCTTTCATAGTGAATATTTTCTCTCTTTATTATTTGTTTGGTTCGGCAAGGTATGGAAGGGCTGCTGTTAAAATGATCGTTGTTGTAGTGGTGTCCGCCTTATTCTCCCCAGCCCTACGGTGTTTCAGTCTATCAATGAGTCAAGAAAGGTCGCCGATCTTATCATGATTATATATTTAGTTGTGCATTTATTTCCCTCGAAGTGCACCAGATACTAGAGCTTACCTTTCAACTGGCCCACAAGGCAGTTCGCTGCGTACGCGTTGAGGGTTCGAAGAGATGAAGGAACGGGTCAGGTGTTTTCCACTGTGTTATCGAAAAGCTCGGTGTTTCCATGGCATCCATGGCACCTCAGCCATGGATTCTATGACGGTTTATTGCATCATAACACTTACCGACTTTCCGACCATTTTCCATAGCGGCTGGTGAATCCATCGTCACTGTGAAAAGGCTCCCACCTTCTAGGGTTCTCCTTTTACTATTTTATACCTCAACTATGTTGCCTAAACAACTGACTACGAAGGGTGCTAAAAGGCGTAAGATGGATATTCCTAAGAAGATAGGATTCAGAGGACGATGGTTCCATGGCAAGGAGCTGGATGATCCGGTCTTTAAGACACATAAAATACCGCATATACTGATACCAAGTGAGCAGCCACAGGAGTCAGAGGAGGGTGGCATCATTAGGAAGGCTTTGTAATGCGTATTGGATCACTCGCGTGCCTGTAAGGAGGTGGTATGGAATTTGAGTAGTTTAGGAACTTCAATTTTGATAGTTGAACTATTAGAATTGAAGTGAACTATCATAGTTCTCTCTACAGATAACTACTCACATAATAGGAAAACGGGGCTGTTGTAAAAAGCCTCTGCCGACGTTATAATTGATTAATTGAGCTACCCCTAGAACCGCATTTCTGTGGGTCATTCTGCGATATACGGTGAAGTACAGTATACATTCAGTATGGTGATCCAATAAAGTTACGTAGCCATTGCATTGGAAGAAGCTAGAAGTGGAAGTGGTCTACTGGACTATTGTGGAAGGATGGACTTCACAAAAGCTAGCATTGTTACCTGTCTTAGAGACCATAACGGATTGGCGTAATGGTGGTAGAGCACTGCTCTGTATAGCTATGGCACAGTTGGAGGATATTAAAATACGTACAAGGGGAGCTGCTATAAGATGGTAAAAAGTATAATAAAGGAATATAAAGCTGGCAAGTTCAGGCAACACGATCCTAAGAAAGGGTGCCAAGATGGACGATGCGGTAATGCCTGTTCACAGGACTATAACAGGTGTATGTGCGCATGGCGGGTGGAGGGAACAAAGCATCAACACTTCTCTAGAATGGACGGGGTAAGACTACTCTTTTCATGTCCTCCCTCTGGCTTGAAGACCATGAAGTAGTGAGTGCATATTTATATAGCAATATTTGCAGTATAATGCACAGTATTTAGTACATAGTCCTTAAATAGTTTCTTGGCCTTCAATCCGCAGTGTCCAAGGTATCCACTGAAACCGTTTAGTAGGTGTTGATGAAATATAAAGGAGATGTCCCAGTGCACCACCTAGTACCTATTTGGGGTCCAATGAACGCTGTAGGGCTGAGGAATAGGACCAACAGTTTGCCTTACAGGTAGCTTGCTTTGGAGGTTTAGTAGATCTGGAGCTCTGACTCTCAGAGTTCTGCCGGATGGTTCGCTAATACCATGTCCGATTGATGCATCATTGGCACCTCATCCAGCATTTAATGAGTCGAGGACGTTTCGGTATGAAGAGTATTTTAAAGGTAAAGGTGTTAATGCCAAACAAGATGAGCATCCTAGAAGAGGGAAGAAGGAATGGACTGGGTGGGTTGTAATAGTGTGGACCAGAAACAACTTTTACAACGTCGCATTTAGTGGTTTTTACAACGTCGCATTTAGTGGTTTTTACAACGTCGCATTTAGTGGTTTTTACAACGTCGCATTTAGTGGTTTTTACAACGTCGCATTTCGTGCCTCACGCCTAGACTGATAGGGTGGATTTGGGCTACGAGCTCAGATCGTGGTCGCTCAACTGCTACAAGTAGTAGCGTTTGGAGGACGACGGCCTGAGCTTGGGAGTAGGCGGAAGATAGTCAAAAGCATTGAGAAAGTGATACGACCACCATTAGGAATACCGGTTCAATACCAAGCGGATTACCTGAATCAACCGGAAATATTCTTCACTTTCTTTGCAGTGATGAGTCGCCTCGTAGGGCGGAACTGATAGCGACTCGCTTTAAGCGAGTAGCTTTTATTGGTGAACTCGAATTGACAAACTGTCCTCGACGTAGGCAGACTTCGGGGTGTGGTACGGTCATTCCCGAGAGGCAAGGGTTCACCACGGCATGGATTGGAATCTACTACTGTCAAGCGCAACGAGACAGTATTGATTTGGACCCGTCCTCAGATTCGACAGTGATTCTGATGCAGAGCACGATCCAGTTAGAATGGCAGCTGAAGAGAGCGATGCCGAGGATGAGCTGGTTTCGGATGGTAACCCGCTCCTATAGCAGGCCATCGGTGTCGCATTGCTCTTTTAGGCACTGATGGGCGGGACCGTGACCTTTATTTGACAATACATAACGTTTGATGATGATCATATTGCATGCAGTTGTCTTGTTTCTGTTATTGTGCTGGATATTGTCGTGCTGAATTCTCTGATCTTCTCTTTATAGTATTTTATTTTAAAATGTTTCCGTCAGGCAACCGTGAGATAATAACACTTCAATTGGGGAGATGTGGCAATAATATGGCGCATGAATTTTGGAGGGATCTCTGTGAAGAACATCTTATAGAGTACAGAGATGGCTCTGGTAGACAAACCACCACTCAGTTAGCGCCGAATTGCTTGCATTCTCCGGACTCGTTACTACCATAGCCCACAGAACACCTCCGCCGCTTTAGTATTCAGGCGTGGTGCTGCTGCTGCTGCTGCTGCTTTGTGAAGTGTACCCTGCTGAGGGCCCTCCCGTAAGGTACTTATACTGGTGAAGGTGATGATGTCCGACGAGACCATATATCGGTATTTTTCAATGAAGGCACTAAAGATCGCTATGTATGATGATACTATTGCTAGCCCTTCGCTCTTCTCCTCCTCTACATTGGCATCAGGTCCCTCGGACTGTATTAGTGGACTTAAACCTATCAGACCTCCATCAGGTCACAGCCAGCTCAGATGGTCTTGGATCACTCTATCGCCCAGAGGCCATTATTGCCAATGATGAAGTAGAGCGCTGCCCTGCGGAAGTTGAACTACACTTACTGTTCAATAGGGCTCTGGTAACTGCTATGCTCGAGCCTTCCATACGGAGGGGCCGGACTTGGCCGAACATGTCCTCGAGACGGTCCGGAAGGAAGTGAGCTGCCTCTGCTGTGGTAATTGGTACGATGCTCCCCTTGCAGGTGGAGAACTGTGACTGTCTACAGGGTGTCCAGTTTATTCAGTCATTATGTGGTGGTACTGGCAGCGGATTAGGAGGCCTTTGTATGAAGACGATATCCGAGTATCTCGATAGTGGGGTTGGTATGAAGTGTATCATGCAGAGCTTCGCCACCCTTCCTTCACCAGAGTAATTGCTCAACCGTCTTCTCATGGGTTCACGGCAAACAACACTATATCCTGTTTAGTGTTGGTGATAGAGTCTTGGAGTACTATAACTCGGCCCTGGGCGTGCAGGACCTTATGGATTACTGCCACCAGGTCGGCTGCCTACTACACGGTGGATAGCCACTTCCTCAGGCCTTCCTGTTCGACAATATGGCTCTGTCCTCTATCTGCCAGAAGACTCTGAATATGGAAGTGCCTAGATTCTCCAATATGAACAATATAGTGGCGTTGGCTATGAGCGGCATAACGGTACCTTCCACCAGACTAGCAGCGATCACTTGGGCTACCTTAGAGCTCCCTCCGATTCTCCGGAACTCTAGACGCCGATCTGCGTAAGATGCACACCAATTTGGTTCCGTTCAAAAATGCCCATTTCCTCATGACCGGTAGAGCACTTTTCTACGTCACCGTGCTGATGGCTCTGTCCAGGTTTTGCACCGCTTACCGCTCTGTCCTCCAGTAAATACCGTAAGGTATCTATACTCGATCTGGCCCAACAAATGATGAGCAAAGATAACGTTACGCTGTCGTGTGACCCCCTCAACCCAGGTGGACCTGCCAAGGCATGTCTCCCATCAATCCGCGTCTCAGGTGATCCACGCAATGGCATTCCGCGGTCTCGGTTCCTGGCCTCGTTTGCGGCGTTCCGTGGGCAGTGCCCCTCTGGAGAGGTCGATGAGATATGCCATGCCCTACAGCGTGATGGTTCGAGGTCCGTTAGCCTAGCTCAACCTAGCTCGGCGTATCTTTTACAATAGATGGGACAAATTCTTTCCTGATTGGATTCCTAATTCTATATCGGCATCCATCTGTACAGTGGGCCACTGTGAGGCCGGTGACTCGGCGACTATGGTATTTAACAACACTTCCTTTTATGAAGTCATGGACAGGTTAGGAGCGTGTTGGGACAGCATGTACAAGGTGCGACACAACGAATCTTTGTGCGCTGGTTGTGATAGATGATGTTGCAGGCCAAATCCCATTTGTATGTGTATCAGCAAGATGGTATGTCTACCGAGGATATGTTAGAGTCACGGAATGTTCTACAGTATATATCAGATCAGTACTTGACGCTGCTGGCTGGGGCTACTAGCTATAGGGTCGCCACAGGTACCGGGAGTTCGCCTCGTATGAAGACAAGTTCTTCGAGGAACGAGGTGATAATGTCATCAACCAGCAAGCGGTCAAATCGGACGAGCACCAGCAAATCATGGAGGAGCTGGCCTCGCTCACCGAAGCCTATATCCGCACCGAAACACGCGCATGAGATTTCTCCGTGTCTGGCAGTTTGCCTTGTGTTTTTTCATGTACGCAGAGCTTGTAGTGATTACTGTTGTGATTGATAATGGCGGAGTCTAGTGCTGTATCCACTCTAGCCAACGCTGGCGGCTCCAGTAGTTCCAATGATGAGGAAAAAAGGTTCGAAATTAAAAAGTGAGCATCCGCTCCTCCATCTGTGACCGTTCATCTGCTCCTTGGCAGGTGGAATGCTGTTGCTCTGTGGGCGTGGGATATCGTCGTCGATAACTGCGCCATTTGCCGCAACCACATTATGGATCTCTGCATCGAATGTCAAGCTAACCAGGGCTCTCATAGCAGCGAGGTAACTTGCATTTTGGAGTGTCAGCATCATATTTATTGATATATCTTCAGGACTGCACTGTTGCTTGGGGCGTCTGCAACCATGCTTTCCATTTCCATTGCATTTCAAGGTGGTTGAAGACAAGACAAGTCTGCCCTCTTGGTAAGGCCTTCCCTAATGAGCCACTATAATCAATATGGCCCTTTATTTCAGATAACGGGGAATGGGAGTTCCAGAAGTATGGACGATAAGCAGAAGGCAGACGACTGTATGACTGGGATGATAATCGTTAAACACTTTTTCGTAGCGTTTACAATATCCCTCCGTGTCGCGTTACTATTGAAGTTAATCTCTGTGGTCTTAGTGATGACCGCAACCTCGCAGTCAAATAGTGGCCGAACTTCCTCCCGGAACGGTGTGAGGCCCTTCGCGAACCTCCGAGATATCTGGATACTGCTTGCCACGTACTCGAAACACTATGCACATTGGGTCTCGAACTCGGTAAGATACTAAGGCAAGACTTTGCTATGTGTACACGGTGTATACACTAATTCTCCTTGAACAACCAAACACTGAGTGTAATTGTTGAGAACAAGATGAATGTCTGTCTACTTGAGCTTTCACTATAACTCTTTTCCTAATCTGATATCATTTACCATAGAAGGGCAAGTACAGGTATGGGAAGTATGGCATAGTTCCATCATGAGAAGGGAATGCCTGTGTCGAGTAACGAACATTCACTATTGCACGTTCTGGGATTTTGTGAACTCACCGTACCAAATATTTTTTACTGAGCGTATCTCAACAACCTGATCAGCATCAGGGTAGGAGGCGTACAGCCATTCATTGAAGTCTGCCAGTTGTGTCACCGTCATGCTACAATTAAGGACTTGTTCCTCCATATTAGTCCATCTGAAATCCGGGTAGAGGAACTTAATATAGGGCTCGGCTTCATCTTTGACGGAGCTGTAGGGAACCTCGGTCGCACTGAACTGACATCCCAGCACGTTGATATCAAAATGGACAACATCGCTAGCTTCTGACGATGTGAATGTAAGCATGCCACTGACCCCGCCCTTCCCTTCTTTTTCATTGAAGACCGTTGTGGTATCACCATTGGAGGTGCAGAAGATAATGACCATTACAAGAAGGAGGGATGACATCGTTAGTGATTACTGTTTCGAACAACTACAACTACGCGAAAATGGAAGGTGTGGCTGAAGCCTTTGGGGAGCATCCCCGAAGGTATTTAGTAACTCGTTTAGTGACACATCCTCAGCTGAGTCACGTCACGCGAATCAATGAAGACTGCGGTCAAACGGACTCTCCATTTCAAATATCCTCGTCATTATGATCACTGTACACTCTAATGCAGAATAACCATCCAATCCCTGACGGACTTTCCCTCCACCGAGCCATGCTCCGGTATCTAGGGGTAATCTACGGAATACTAAAACCATGGCTCAGACTCGTGACATGACATCTCTGGTAGGAGAGTTTTATCCGATAACATGCCACTCAGCAATTCCACCAATGATATTTAGTATGACCACGTACTTCAATTCCGAACCTCATATAAAATCGAACTCAGCAGCTCTATTAGAAGGCGAACTATGATAAGTTCTATTGCTTTCTGATTCAGGAATTCTCTCCGTTTGTGAGAATATGCGCTGAGCCGTTTATCCTGTCATCCAGCTGCATGCCCGTTAAGTGTTCAGTTCACCCCATTCACGTGATTTTCCGCAGCTCAGCAGACTCAGAATCCGAAGCTCTTCCGAGGCCACCAACGTGATGGCTCCTGATCGTGAGGATGTCACGGTGATACCACTGGCGACTTGGTAAATTTGGTGACCATGAAGTACCCTCATCATGCCTTCTGCCCTCAACCGTAAATAGTTCATGCACGCGCAGCGTTATCATTCTCGGGTGTACTTTAATACAACTGCAATGGGGGAACAAGTCAAAGAATGCGATAATACAAAGATTAAGGTACGTTGAGTCGTTCATAGTTCAACTCGAACTTTATTACCTCGTGGACTAGGTTGAACGAAACTGGAGGCACCTCCTGGGTCCGGACGAAATTGAAAGTTCAAAGACGAAACTGAACGTCCCAAGCACGAACGAGATCTTTTTATTTCGGATTCGGACCTTCAACTTCGCTCGCCGCCACGAAATTGATGTTCCCAAGGACGAACTAGATATTGAAAAGGTGTAGATGTATTGCGTCACAATGAGACTACTTACTTAATTTACTTAGAATAAGGCCAGATGATATTACAGTCTGTGATGAATTGTAGTAAAAGCTCCCGTCGGCAGTCGTATGTACTTAAGTGCATCGGTTATATTCAATTATCTCATTCGAAATGTTCACGGTTGGCATTCAAGAACAGTTAATATACAGAACATGCCAGGTATTAATGTCAACGTTTTGCTCTGTGAATCATGGACGGTGAAATGTCGGGTTTGATTCGCAGGATGGTTGACCATTTTCGATAGAGTGGACTTGAAGAAAAATGAATGCGTCGAAGACCAGGGACTGGGCACTTAAGATCAGTTGTTGACTACGCGTGCTCGTAGTTGATCGCATATCGATACACCCTCAGACCCGTTGAGCAATAAGGCTAACATCGTGGCTTCAAGCCACTGACTCACCAGGTTGGGTTAGGAGAGCTCTTTACTATACTTTTCATCTTACTCTATAAGCTACCTCGCATAGTTCGTGTTCCCACTCTCTCGTGTACACATTTTGTAGTTGTGATGCCCTGTTAATTTATGCTGTCGATCAAGGCTGTGATGCGTTCGCGAGCCATGGACACTCATTTTGCTCGAGCCTTTATCACACGTCATCCAATAGGATTTCAGGGATTGGATCTACGACTGTGATACCTCGCAGGGTGAATCAGCGAGATGTGCTCGACCATAAACTCTTAGTCTGAGTCGTTTATCCAGCTGACTTCCCTAAGGCCCGGGGGTTATCCGAAGTCATAATTTGGAAACATAGCGGAAACCATATACTTCACATAACAATTTGTCATAGCGACCGATCGATATGCAGATGCCTCGAATACCATATTTGTACTTTAATCACTAAATACGGTTTCGAACACTGTACGACGTACAGTTTACCACAAGCGTTTTAACTCTGTTACGACAGCATAGTGACAATAACAGTTTAGGTACTGAGCTCTCGCTCTGAAGCTGCACATAGAATGGATAGTCTAACTAAGCCAATTTCGGCGTTGGACTATAAACTCACACACACGACAGCACAATACGGAACTGTAAGTTCGGCAAGTGACGCGCCTTTTTGTGACTGTCTTACCATTAAGCAGTCGGCTTTCCATGTTGTGTAGAACTTTTATAGTTGAAGAAGCAATTCCTCTTGCCCTTCGTGTTTCCAGTAAGCCACTTTACCTAGTTTGCTGATTTGTTATATAATATATACATCAGTTAGTTGCAATATCTTGTTGATACAAATCATAACTGGCGTACCGCAGATTTCATCTCGTTTGTATGCGTACGAGAGCTTAGTCCACCAGCAGCGAATGCTGAGTCTGGCCAAGTAAGCTCTTACAACCGTGCCCATTCTCCCGTTCGGTTCAAGCTGACTTACGCTCTTGGATTGGATCTCAGTATATACATTCCTACGTCCTTCATCTACTGAGTGTTCCTTATCTGTAGTTGTTCGTTGACTCAAGATGACTTTCCTTCTCGTTGCTACCATGGCTATCACGACTCTCGTCTGTAATGGTGGAACTGCCTCTCAAGGAGAGACAACTTTCCTATGGGCTCGTAACGCGCCATTGAGTGGACCACCGGACGATCACCCGGTGAATATATTTGACTGTAAAATCGAAACGTCCAATGGTACTCTAAGCTTCAGCCAGGAGGTCCTTACCGTCACTGTTGACTTAACGGTACTGACGTGCCACATTAAGGTCAGCGAGGTTCCCTATAAGGTTCTTCCGTGGGAAGAGGGATTCGATTATCTTCTAGTGAACTATACCGGTACCACACTGGCGGAACAGGTGAAAAAGTGCCAACAACGTGAAAAGATCAGCCCCGGAGATTTCGACACTATGATGTACTTTCAGACTTCTGGCAGTCTCGAAAGCATAGAGATATTGGTCCTCACTAGTTATTGGGGTGCTTCATGCAAAAAGCGTTATTGATACTATCAGCTATCGAGAGAAGTTATATCGTCTTCACTCGAGCCCTATTTAGCAAAGTCCGAGTCTATTTTTCCCCACTTTTCTCCTTTGCTCTTTTTATAACCGGTAACTTTGTCGCGTGGCGACACCGGGCGATAATCTCATGTTGCCCTCTCTTTGCCGTGCTAAAGTCGTCATCCCCTGACGAGTAAAAGCGTCTACGTACCAGATAGCTCGGCTGAATTGGCCACCACGGTGCGGGTGTTCACTCCTAGCAAAAATCCCTATGATGAAGTTTTCGTCCTTTCAAAGGACTCCCTTGTAGCACCATCAAGGTTATATTCAATTGCCGGCAAAGTATTAATCGTTTTAACAAAGCAATTGCTGACTTTCGTCTGTCAATGTTCGAGTGTATAGAAACTTTGGCAACAGAGAACTGAGACTAGTCGCCGCATGCATCCGGTAGACTGGATCGTTTCAAGCGAAGTGGTATTGGACTTGAGGCAGGGTGGTTAAGTGAACAAATGATCGGTACATTAGAGTTACGGTAACATTGGCGACAGAAACAGTGATTAATCAAGCGATTAATCATTGTGATAAGTGATTAATCGTGTCAATATCTATAATTTCGATACTTCATCGTCATTGCGTCTGAATTCATTAACAAGCGTGGATCGCTCCAACCACGCTTGCTTTGGAAATTAAGCTTCGTTCCGTAAGTTCTTTTCTTGTACTTATTCGAGTACGCTACCTGATAGTGCTGGAAGTTGACGAAGTGACGCGCTTTCTCGTGACCATCGTGGCTTCAAGCCACTAATTTATCAAATTGGGGTGGGATAGCGTTTTATTCGTCGACATGTATGGAATGTCAGACACGATGCCCTTCCTATAGCACGGGAATAGGCTGTCGGGAATTCAAATCTTTTCCCTAAAGCTCTTTTCTCTAACTAGTTTGAGCACACCACATTATAGTACTCGAAACTGGCCAAGTGACGCCCCTTTTCGTGACCATCGTGGGTTCAAGGCACCGATTGGCCAGGTTGAGCCAGAATGACTCTTTACTCGGCTTTCTTCGTATTTCCTCTAGGCTACCTCACATCGTTTGTGTGCCTATTCTATCCTATACACATTTGGTAGTTATAGATCCCTCTTGCTGTTGTCGATCAAGGGTGGGATGCATTCGCAGCTGAGTGAGTATGCGTACATCAGCTAAAGTCCACAGCGAATTCATTGAACCCCATATCTTAGTCTAATTGGGGAGCCGCTTATCCCTTCGCTTGCGGCACGGGCTGGTTTTTCACGTGATTCTTAGTTGAGCTGAAATCTAGCAATACTGGAGTAGCATTTTTCAAAGTCTATTCGCTCTTGAGTATTTCTTCTTAGGGCTTAATCCGGACAGTAATTACTCTCTATGATATTCTTCCTCACTATTATTGGTATTGTGCAGTCGGTTTGCAAGGGCGAAACCGTCAATGAAAGAGAAACCACTTCTCTGAGATCTAATATGATGCCAATGGAGAAGGAAACTGTCAATGAAAGAGAAACCACTTCTCTGAGATCTAAT
>JAAPAO010000220.1:11536-40359 GCA_013115145.1 Perkinsus chesapeaki
CATGCCAATGGAGAAGGAAACTGTCAATGAAAGAGAAACCACTTCTCTGAGATCTAATATGATGCCAATGGAGAAGGAAACTGTCGATGAAAGTGAAACTACTACTCTGAGATCTAATATGATGCCAATGGAGAAGGAAACTGTCAATGAAAGAGAAACCACTTCTCTGAGATCTAATATGATGCCAATGGAGAAGGAAACTGTCGATGAAAGTGAAACTACTACTCTGAGTTCTAATATGATGCCAATGGAGAGAGAAACTGTCGATGAAAGTGAAACAGCTGAGATACCGGAGGGTATATTCGACTGTAACCTCCCCCCATCAAAAGGTACCCTGAACTTCGTCAAAGATACAAAGACCTTCCATATTAATATGACGATATTGGAATGTGACTTCAAGGTTGCCGACGTGCCCTATACGGCCCTTCCTACTGAAAAGTGGGCGACGACGATGAGAGCAAACTATACTGGTACCTCGCTTGACGAGCAAGTGCGAAACTGCAATAAACCTGACATGATTGCGTCGAACGACTTTGTGAGTATGCTATATCTCCACGACTTGGGCGTGTCCGATACCATACAGATTTATCCTGCATCCGGTATGTGGTATGGTGCATTCACGAAACGTCGTTGATTCCAGCACCGGTCGAAGCATCATGAGTGATGTCATCACAACTTGCTCTCCAAGAGTCAAATGCTTTTGAGCTCCTTTTCCACGAGCTCATTATATTAGCTTAATTTCCTTTAATAACTTCCTGGGTCTCATTTTCATCGGTCCTTTTCTTATGCCGGACCACAGGATACCACTCGGGGTTATTTTCAGTTGTCTACTTGATTACTTGCTTGCCTGGTACTACCAGGCTAGTAGAACCCCGATCCCCCAACTATTCAGCTCTGATGATGCGGGTGTTCTTCCTTCCAGGAATCCCGATCAATGATTCGTTGTACTTTGTAGCACCGTCAGGATATTAGGAATATGTAAGAGATCTATTATTTGTCTTAGTTGGAAATTGCTGCCTTTCGTTTGTCAATAACCAAACTTATTGTACTATGGCTCAGGCCACAAGCACCCGATGTCAGGCGGTAGTTCCGCCTGATCACCGGCTAGTGCGTTCGACTGTGGACACAGTACGTCGAATGGTACGCTGAACTTCAGCCGCGAGGTGAGTAACGTCACTCTCGACTTGATGGTATTAATGTGCAGCATAAAGGGCATCGACGCGCCCAATACGACCCAGCACGAGGGCTTGCATTATCTTCTAGTTAACTATACCGCTACCACACTGGAGGAACAAGTGGAAAATTGCCACAAAGCTGAAGAGATTGTCCCCGAAGACTTCGGCAATAGGGTCTATTTCCACCCTTCTGACATTCCCGAAAGTATAAATATTGCTTCGGGCACTGGTTGGTAGGCTGCTGCATGTGGTAAGCGTAGTTGATATTACTGCTGCTAGGCCAGGTAGGAGTGATTATAACATCGGAGTATTAAAGATCCATAACCCCCTCCTTCACGCGTCCATTATTTCTGCGTGAGTGGTTGCATTAGCCATGTTATAAGTTGCAACTTGCAACGGGTATTCCCTTGCTCACCTATATGAGACGGACGTACCCGAAGCCTTCCTATGTCGTCCTCAAGTCCCTCTTTCCTCAAAATTAACCCACGTCATCATTATACGGCCATGACAAAGCGTGTGTTCGTTAATACCAGAGGTCCCGACGATGAGAGTCTCATCATGAGACAGTCGTACTTTCTAGCACCGTGCGGGTATATATCAGGCATCAGAAACCTACTGATGGTTCTAAGTGACCTTTGTTTGTAAATGCTCAACTATCATAGCTTCTATCATAGATAACTAAGACCAATCGACACCCCGATGAAGAGTGAGTAAAGACCTGTGAAAATCCCAAATTGAAGTCCCTGACGGTGACGCGTTCGCTCGAACGCCCTGTGTTCAGGCGTGAGATACGTGGGTACGTAGCTGTTCCGTTCAGTGCATACGAGCGAATAGGATTGGACTTGATGAAAACCCGGGGTGAAGCTTATCGTTAGTTGCATAAATCAACAGAAAGAATGGCAGACGACGATATGGTGGCCCAAAGCTATCGATGATCATGAATAGACCCAATAGCCGTTTGGAATCTATAATGTAGATTCTATATCCGACGGCTTTTAACGCTAGACTCGCCTGATACGCGATAGGTTTGACGTGTTATATGACGGCTTTGGTAGCCTTTACCATCAACAACACATTTGGTGCCCTCTACTATAAACACCAGCATTATTCGACGCTTCTAAAAGCCTGATTCCTATCAGCGATGCTGTCTTTTTCCCGTCGTCGTAGGATTGCATAGGAAAGGCTGGCGAATATTGACAGCCTGAAAGCGAATGCCCCAATTACCGAGTCGATTGCTCTTGTCGAGTGGAGTTGAAAGGACTAGAATCTTATGCCGAACATGACAATGACCTGGCAACGACAGTTTCGACGTTTCTCGAACTGGATGCAGAACGAAGGAAACCAGAATTCGTGCTGAAAGGTGGGTCAGTATCCTCATCATCATCATCATCATCATCATCAACATCATCATCGGTATCATCGTCATTTGATAACTCGAACAAAATTTGTTCAACAAATCATCTTTTATTCTTGCGAACATTTTCGTTTGAACCGCCACGGCCACGGCCACCTACAATAGTAATGGGGATGCTGTGACAGCACCCCCAGCAATGCTACAGATAGCACTGCTCTCTAGCGGCAACGTAAGACGCTAACGTAAGACGAGACGCTATGCACCTCTATTACGGGCAGTCGTAGTTAACGATCGATATAAGATGCAGGCTTTGTATTGTAGCCATTGAGTACGTCATTATACGATTTATCATGGTTAAAGTTTACCATTTAAACTTTATGATTTATTATGTGCAGTGCCCTAGCGAGAAACCTATAGTAGACAGCGCAATTGTGCGCCTTTCATGCTTAGCGTTGTGCAGAGCGAAGCCTGTATCCCCCGCTGTGCTCCATAAAGTTAAGAGCAGGTTTCGTCTTTGCTTTGGAGACCTGTGTTCATCAGCAGTTACAGAGTCAAGCTCAGTAAAACACAAGATCATAACATTATGGTTGAAGTTTGCCTCGGGTGATGCCTTTTTGGAAGGCCCTCACTTCTGCTAAGATGCGCTAAGCTCATAAGTTCAAGTATGCAGTATAATAGCAGCACTAGTGTGCACAAGCCGTCTAGGAAATGTTAACGGGATGTTTGGATCCACTGGCGTGACACCACTTTTGTCTCCAGTAAGTCACGAGATATGTGATACCCTGTCACCTACAGCAAGACCTGTTCAATGCAAAATAGCCTTCTAATTCACGGTGGGCCCCAGAACATACTCGATACATGTCAGAGGTCAAAAGAAGTCATCGGTGCTGTGCCAGTAGTGCGTTCTCAACCTTTCCTCCAAAAAGAAGCTTTCATTTTCCTTCTGCCTTTGGAACCATTGAGATCTCGAAATAGCTATCCTCACGAGCACTGCTGCATTCCGTCGTTTCTTGTGCTTTCGCTGAAACAGTACTCAGGCCTGTACGAAGTACGCGTGCCTTCTGTTCCTCCTTATCTATAAGGTCGAGTAGGGTTGCACTAATGGAGAGAGGATTATTCGGTGAATCTCGGCTTTGTGTCTGCTTGCCCGATTCTTCGATTCTTTACCCGTCCGTATTCGTTCATGCGCGGGTTGATGCTGCCGACTCAGCAGTTCTGAGCGTCTCGATGGGTTGAACTTCTTCTCACTTTTATACGATACGTATCGCATCTCTATCTTTGCGATTTGGCTCGGTCTGGTAACTCGTAGTCGGATCGATTACGTTATATTGCTGAGCTATGCGACAGGGAAGTCGTCTCCTGGCGTATGCGTTCTGTTTCATATGAGTACAGAAAGTATAGTCCACGAACAAAGTAATCTCGTAAGTATATCCCATTAACCTCTTACTCCTGTGCCAACACTCCTACGGTAGAAGGCCACTCACGTCCTCGAATTGTGATCTTAGCAGCTGCATTCCCAAGTCCCATGGATACTTTCCATTGACAAGTGTTACTTTGTTGTAGTTGTTCCGGACAATAACGACTCTTGATGACTTTCCTCCTCTCCGCTACCATGGCTATCATCGCTTCCGTTTGTAACGGCCACCCGGTGGGATTGTTTGAATGTATAGGCGATACGTCCAATGGTACTGTAAACTTCGACAAGGATGTAAATAAAGTCGGTTTCGACTTAACGGTACTGAAGTGCAACCTTGAGGTCAGCGATGCGCCCTATAAGATTATCCGTTATCAACATGTATTGTATTATCTTAGAGTGAACTATACTGGTACCACACTGGAGGAACAAGTGAAAAGGTGCGGCCAACCTAAGAAAATCATTCTCGAAGGCTTCAGCGGTATATTTTATTCTCACATCTCTGGCACCCCCGATCGAATAGAGTTTCAAACTGGCACTGGTCAGTGGAAGGGTGTATGCTTTAATCGTAATTGATGTTATGGCGGGTCAAACTGTTAGGGGCTACGTTCGTATGACTCTAGCCCCATCACATGCTGCGTATCCTACTAGGACGGGTAACTTTGTTGTTCAAACACATTAAGCGAGAATATCCTGTGGTTCTCTCTATGTTTGCTTAAGTCGTCCTTTGCTCACGATTTTACGCACTCATCAATCATCAAAATCCCGATGGTGAAGTAGTTGTACTTTGTAGTACCATCGGCGACCTATAGATCGTCTCAACCTGGACTAGTTGCCTTTTGTATATCAATGTTCGAGTGTCTAAAAGCTTTAGCCATAGTGGATCTGATCTAGTCCAGTCATAGATATATCATTCAATATACCTTCCAAGCAAAGTACCATTAGAACGGGACCACTCGTTGTGCGTAGAACACATAAGCGAATTGCAGGGGGAGTCTGCGTGTGTGTATCGGTGCATTGCGCACTTCACGGTGAGTGTACCCCTGGGTGAGCGAGGTTTCCGATGGGAATCCTTCCTACTGTGAAAGTGTTCCTTAGTGCCTAGCTGACAGGCTTAGCATGTTCACAAGCACTTGCACTGTAGACTTTATCTCAGCTTGGAGAGTCTGAGGAAATCTGACTTCCTTTATCAGAAGGAGTCCGGTGTGTGCCTCATTGTTGGCCGAGCCAACTTGGCTCTCTAGTATTGTAGTGAGCATGAATCACTAACTGCGCTCAGCGTCGAGAGGACCTAATCCCGAACTTCAGAGGTTGTCCTCGCCCCGCAAGACATGCCATCATTCGACTGTTGGCAAACATAGCCGCCTTCTCCTCACCCGAAACCCGGAAAGATAGCAATGAATCAACACCTCAAGGATACGGAAACTTTGATAGCAGAAACATCGAATGTCATGCAGCAAAGTGCTATAATTTCAACACTTCATCGTCATTGCGTCTGAATTCGTTAACGAGCGTGGATTGCTTCAATTTATCACGTCGGCGTTGTCGGCCTACTCGACTGGATTCTGACTGTAGGCCGATAACCTGATGAAGAAGTCCATCATCGAGTGGGCATAGATGGGCCCCCAGCGTACTTCTCGTCGAGGTTTGATCGTCTCTTCCATTCCAGCAGCAACTGAGCTCCTTCGTACGCGTGCCCAAGAGTAGCCGTTGGACTCGTCATCAGAATCGCTATCAACTGGCGTCTCCGGAAACGCTCTCCGTGTTCCTACTCGCCATGCCGGAGGATTGGTAGCTCCCGACGGACGATCAGTCGGCGGCTTTGCTCGGACCTGTAAAGGCTCTTCGCACTAATATGGCGAGTAGTATAGATTGACCTCAACCTCTTCTACTTCCTCGATGTCTTCGTTATCATCATCACTATCGGAATCATACACGGTGGCGTATCCAACTAAAGTGCCTTTATCTTCCGTCTCTTGTGGGTTGTCAATAAATTTAACACTTCCTTCCACCAATCCGGCATCGGAGCCTTCGAGGACCACTGGAGCCTGAGAAGGCAACTACTGAAACAGCCATGACAGATGCTCACCACTTGTGGCTCTGAGTGTCCAGCATCAGCGCGGCGTCGACGTCGACGGGGCAAGGACTGCTTGCGGCTGAAAACCTTCTCCAAGCTACGCCCTTTATCAACTAACAACAGCACAGTGTTCGTAGCGTCACATTTACATATCCACTTTGCTGTTGTATTTCAGTTGCTAGTGTCTCGTCCTTCTCTCCTACAAGTGTTATTATTCGACATGACCGCCCAAGTCTGCCACCCCGCCCACTTCTGTGGAGGAATTTAACCTTCAGATACCATCAGTAAATGTAACCAAGCTACTATCAACACTTACCGCATCTAAAGGCATCTGGAAATGAACAACGGCATCGACTTCAGGCCAATCGAATCCTCTAGCGGCATGGTCGGTGCAAACCATGACCCGCATTGGCGATTGCATCAATGCTGGAAGTGATGACAATGCAACAACCGATAGTCCGATGGTGTTCGGATATCAACTCACCAGCGTAGTGCTTCCTCTTTTTCGCCAAAGCGTCGGCTTCGAGAGCCGTCAACTTTTGTTCGTCGGCAATCTTTCCGTTCCATTTCACCGTGGAGGGGTCGTAGTAGGCTGAAGCCGTGCAGAACTGGTCAGCATCCCGTGCAAGCCTCAGAGTGAGTTTGGCTCCACGACTGGCGCTAAATCGGACTACAGGCCATCCCGCATCCTAGCAGTAGCATAAGCATCGATTCGGAAGAGTGGCTTACTCGGAGGTAGTGGTAAAGAGCATTACAGTTCAGGGAGGAGTTAACAAATATTAATATACGAGATGCTTGTGAGGCCGGGAAGTAAGCCTGAGACACAAGGTGGGCTAAGACGGAACTATGTGCAACATGACGAATGCATCTATTTTACAGGAATGAGATAGGCCTATCATGCAGATAGGGTGATGCTACTGACGAAGATCTGGAAGCTTAAGCCTTGGTGGACTGCATAGGAGTGAGCAGCATGCAATGTTATAATGCCTATGAGGATCAAGTCCCAATCGGATCGCATCAAAGGTAGACAGGGCGCCTTCCTCCATATTTAGGGAAAACAATAAGATTACATTAAGCCCAGACTTCAAAGACGATGGACCCCACGGTGCATCAGCTGCTGTACTAACCTTGAGGATCTCAGCAAGTTCTCCGCACCGTTGGTCCCAGACAGGCGATGCCTTAAACCATTCCACATTCAGAGATGGTGGTATTGAATGAGCGAAGGAGGTTGTTATTAACTCAGCCGTACAGAAGCGTTGGCTTATCATTGCCGATACACTGAAATACAATAATACCAACTAACAGACCATATCAGCAGCTCCAACCTATTCGGGCCACCAGTTGGCATCGAGGCACTTGCAAACACAAACTGGCACGGTACGAGCTTCCGTCTCTTCCTGAGTGCTGGAGCTTCCCCCTGCTGAGGAATGCTGAGCCTTGGTCGCAGATGTTGGACTATATCATAGACTTGTGACCTTTAAGGAGGCTGATTCACTTCATCTGTAAACTGCTATACGGACCTCATTTCGTGGAATATCATATCCGCCTCGTCGAATATAACCGCTGCTGGATGCAATTGTGCTGAACCCTCCGTCTCGGCACATCGGTCCAAGTCCACTGCTAGATGATAAGGTGTAGTAACAACAATATCAACTGCACCCCATCTGAGTTGGCAGCTTTATCCCCTCCCCAGCAGCTTCACGTTACCTTATTCTCGGACACCAATAGTGCTCCTGTAGCCCAGCTGTGGCCTGTGGTAGATGCTCTGGCCTCTCCTCATGCAACGTGGAATCGCCACCAACATGTGTGTCATCGAACGGCTGGGCCCCAGAGCCGGGTGTTGGTGTCAACGGCACACCTGTTGCCAAGAAAGTAGCCGAAGAAAGCTATACCATCGAACTTGCTTCTTGGTTTCCGTGCTGTGTTGGTGAATGCTATCGGATAGTACTGAGGCACCTTCACAAGACTTTGTAGCTGGACCCTTCTCCCGAGTGAATCCAAAGTCTTACACATACTTAGTACCTGATGCATTCCTGCACTGGTCAGGTACGTACTGGACAGCACCTGAGCGCAGAGGTCGTATGTGGGGCAGATTATGACTGTAGGAGGGGGCAGGACTGCCTTGGTCTGCCGCTTGGTGTCCTGCCCTCCCGCGGGAGCGTCTGTCAAGAAGTATCTACCACAACTTTAGCCAGCCTTTTGCAAAGGGCACTACATCCTATTAAAGATAGGTAGAAGATAACTGAGAGTCTTTCCACTCCCAGTCTCTGCATTAATAACAATATCTCTGCCCATCGACATTGGTACGAATGTCTTCGCTTGAACCTAAGATTCTCATCCAGCAAAACTTCACCAGCAATACACCGACCTCGGTAGCAGTATCAATCCCCATTATTTTCAGTGTTGACAGCAGCTTTGGGTGAATGTCAAACTGATCGAATCGATAAGGTGAAAAGAGGCCTTTATAAGGCGCTGCTGCTGCTGCTGCTGAACTGCTGCTTTGCACCAGCACTATGCTTGACCGCCGCAATGCGCCTCTGATGGCCACCATGAACTCCAATATACTATTTACCAAAATCACTTATTAGCATATCACAGATGATTTGTATATTTTATTGATTTCGCGATAAGTAGTGATACAAACTATGAACTCAAAGGTACGGAGGGCAACATTGAAACAGTCCAACTATACAGGTATGCCAGGTATCCTTAACCGAGAAGGAGCTCATAAAGGATGATAAGGATGTTCATTATTACGATGGGATCTGAGGGAGGCATTATTCCAATAGATAGGGGAAATGTATTACATCTTCCAAATGTCCGGACGCTATATAGCAGGGTTGAGAGCTGACCTTTAACTCCGTTATCGAATCCAGGCTTATCAAGATTATCTGATGAGGATAACATCGTGGCTCGATGTGGCTCCTGTAGGGGCATGAAAATAAGCAGTACTGAGCATGGTTATACAGGGCTATTAAACTGGGATGGGTCAAAACAAATGCCATTAACTCACAAATCTGAGATATGTATATATACATTGACAATTTTGTATCTGTATATGAGTAATACATGTACTGATAAATACACAGTATGAAAATTGACAGTATGATAGATATATGACATGTTGCTGGGTTAAGTCTAATGCTCCTAAAACACTACATTTGGCTAATGCGTAAAGGGCACCTCCGAAACTCTGTAGCCGATTCGAGAATCGGTAGCTTCATATGAAAAATGCATTCCAATGACCATGTCCGAGTAACAGATTTGGCCAGGACATGCAAACCAGTTAATTTAGAATGAAAGTGAATGTTAATGATGTTGTTATTGAGCCGAAATGGTATATATAGTATGACCTTGTCGAACGGCGGAGTGGAGCTGTGGTGCTTGTGCTGCACAAAGTAGTTGTTAAACGATGGCCTCCTCCTCCCCGACTATTACATTTACGAAGCACCCTCCGCTCATTAAGTACAGCTCCAGCATTGGCTACCAGTAAGCCAGACTCTATTAAGTGCATAAGAGAGAACGCCATCTTATTGTAAAACTAAATATATATTGTAGAGCTCTAAGCACACTAGAGAAAAGATGTGCTCTGAGAAAAATTCCGAAAAAAAGGATATCCCAGCCGGGGATCGACCCAACAGCCTCGAGGATGACGGCACGGCGCTCTACCACTCAGCTAGAGTGGAGAAAGAATTCGCGCTATAGCGTGAGGTGTGCTCAAGCGGTCTCTATTCTAAGCTTCTATTGTGTGATTCGATGTCCGATATATAACACCGAAGCCTTTATAATTGAGCTGGGTCTCATATTGTTATAATGCTGCACGTCAATTAGTTTACATTGAGTCCATCTAAATAAACCGTCATTTCATTGTGAGAATTGAAGTCGTAGATTTGGCTATTCTTTTATTTTCCTCTACCGCTCTTTTGTCATATCCTTCACTGCTTAGGTCCTCTATGTGGTATTAGAGTTATAATATTATTGATATTTAGCGTTATTTTTTCAGTTGCGGAAATTCACCTTTTGCAGCATTCTCTCCACTCTTCTGAACAATCAACAAAATATCGTCCTTATAAAATAATAATCAATTAACAAGATGACTTCTTCACCAACTTCTAACAAGTCTAATAACAAATCTACTAGCCCCAGAGACTCCACTACGTCCCCAGCAAGCAGTACTAGCAGCAGGTCTCGCCGTAGCGGTGCATCCCCGTCATCCACACGCTCATCGCCTAAGAGCTCCTCCTCTCCTAGCACTAGAAGTAGCCCCAGAAAGCAGCAGCAGCGCTATTCCAACGATGGCCGCACCACTAGTGTCGGTTCCCCTAGTAACAACAGCAACAGTGGTGGTGAAATTAATAATATGAAGCAGCAGCTTTATAAGACTAAAGTCTGTCGCCACTACATGCGTGGCAGTTGCAGGTAAGCTCGCACTAAGAACGCTTGAAGTCCATCGCTTGAGTTCAGATACGGCAGTCGCTGCACCTTTGCCCACCAGCTCAGCGAGCTCGGTGCCCGTCCTGACTTCTATAAGACTAAGATGTGCGCCCGACGTAACTGCAAGGACGCCAATTGCCAGTATGCTCATTCCCCCGAAGAGCTAAGATCACCCTTTGGCAACAGCAGTTCTCAAGTCTGTCTTGGTGCGCTAGATGGTAGCTGTACTGATCCTAATTGCAAGCTTTCACATAACAAGACTCAAGCACAGGAATCAATCCTTGCTGGAGCTCTCGAGCTCTCCCGTCAAGGCCGCTTAGGACAGCAGCAGCAGGAACAACAACAGGTCAGTGCGTTAGTGGTGGTATTAATGTAGTACTACTAATCTTTAGGCACCTGCAGTGGGCGTTACCCATACCAGTAACAGCAGTCCTAGTCTAGATGGCCAAGTATCGTCTAGTATCCCTGCTATGCCCAACTGGGCCACATCACCGATGCCTACTGTACAGTCTGCGCCTAACCTGCTGACTAATGCTGCCCGAGTGCCTGTGAGCCAGAGTCCACTCCTGAGCACTTCTAGTGATCTTCTTACTAACATGGCATCTAATGTATCCCCGACGTCTTCCCTACTCTCTATGGTCTCATCGCCCTATTCGGATACTAGATCAGTCCAAGGCACTGTATTGCCTCCTACGCTTTCACTTGACCAGGAAGCTACTCAGCAGCTAGGCAATACCCAGGCTACTGCTGGTCAAGAAGAGCAAGAGCCAGATCTGACTGACCCCAACTTGTTGCAAGCCTTAGAGGTAAGGAACTCCCATCCTTTTTACGTAAGTGTTGTTCTCTTAGACCTTGCTTGCTGCTAGCCAACAGCAGTCTACATTCAGTGAGTCTCGTACAGCCCCCACTGTCCCCGCTGGTTTCTCATCAAGTGATGCCTCTAATGCCAGTGATGATATTTCTGCCCTGAGTGGTATGGGTAACTTGGCAACGGCTACCTCTAGCTCTGAGGGAGCATCTTCTTTCCTCCCCTCATCGGTCTATAGCGCCCCTCAGACTAACAGCTTGCTTGGTGGCAGTGCTGCTTACCCCGGGACCATGTAGATGTATTGACTCTGTCCAGCAGCAGCATCTGTAGCTCTGTCGTTTTAAGGGTTATCGATTTATTAATCGTATCTTCTGTTTCTACTGCACATCCCTTATCGTCACACCCCTTGTCGTCGTCGTGGCTCTCCGGGTTTCCCATGGTCCAATGCGTATCATTGACTAAGTTACCCCGAGTGTCTGAACTCTTCGATGGTGGTGACATGGACTCTGATACTGTTATTGCTGCTACACTTTCATTTATTATCGTATCCAACATGTGGGACAACAGCGCACGTTGAGGCAGCAGTCGGCCACTAGGACGATGACGCTAGCGCAGTGCCGTCTACTAGTGGCTACTACTACTGCTGCTGACCTTGTTGTCTCGTTTGTTGTACTTAAACTTCATCCTAATGTAATTCTCTATGTTGTTCATGAGATAGTGTAAAAGAGTATCCTATATCTCTCTTTGCCATTTATCTCTTCTGGTTGATACCATAAATCTGTAGAAGAGTGGTATGATACCATTATTATATAAGCACCGCGGTTCTTGCAGCTATATAGCTGTAAGGATTGATGGCCTGTTACTCGCTTCCTTATCGTCGTTCCTGTTATCCTTATTATGATGAAAGAGTGCTTGCTGGCTTCACATCATCATTCTCTATAACTTGGAGGCTATACTAATGATACTAGTGCTGTCGCTATCATCACTGTATTCCCCTTCTGGTGGTATACCCGCTATTTGTCTAGTACTCTAATAAGGTTACTACTACTAGGATAT
This sequence comes from Perkinsus chesapeaki, assembly GCA_013115145.1. Classification (NCBI taxonomy): domain Eukaryota; phylum Perkinsozoa; order Perkinsida; family Perkinsidae; genus Perkinsus; species Perkinsus chesapeaki. The sequence continues at coordinate 23,855 of JAAPAO010000220.1, forward strand.
CGATACCGCGGGTACAATACCAACAATGTTTAAACACTTTCACTGTTAAGTAGTAAAGTCGTTCATTAGTATTACACTTATGTTTACGATAAGATGCTAACAGCAGCCTTCTGTAATAGCTATACAAGCATGCAGTAGGTCCAGAAGTAAGCATGGAGTGATCCGCTAATTACTCGGTCCACTCTTCTTATTCTGGTTTCGAAGTGGTAAATGTTGTCCTTTAGTAATCATCTTACGTTGAGTCTTTAGTCGTAACTACAACTACTGTTCTGCCCCTCTACTACTGATAATAATATATTTATCGTCATTCTTGTCGTTATTGTTGTTGATGATGATCGTTGTTACTATTCTTGGTGACAAAGGTAAATGATGATAATAATGCTAGTGATGATGCTCTCCCTAAGCAACTATATAATACTAATAAGTAAATGGAACAGTCTTATCAACAACTTCAACACTCTTCTGAGGTAGACAGCTTCCTTTTCTCCTCCTTGTGTTATCCTTATGGCACTCGAAATGCTGTGCTTTGGTGTTTCTTGCATGGAGAGCAGCTGCCGTGCTGGCAGCAATGTCACATTAATAACTCTAGTAGAAGATACTTGGAAGCTTACTAATGGTGGTGTGTCATTCTTATTTTACGATGATAATTCCGTTATCGGATGTAGTGGTGATGTGTGACACTCGAAAGGGTTCTCATGCCTCCCCACTTTAGCGTCCTCCTTATATGCCTCCTTCTGAGGCTACCAGCTCGTCATCGTACCACTCTATTCCGGCCACCCTATTGGAGCACTGTTACCTCGTACAGCACCTTGGAGCCCTCCTATTGATTATGCGGGTGCACCTTGTACTGTACTTGAGGAAGCAGTGTATTTACCTCTATCGAGGTTGTTAAGGCTGTCCTATCGTAGCTGTCCTTACAACACATAAACTCCTAAACTGATAAGCATTACCTCTCCTTGCCTTCTAAGACTAGTAGACGGTTTCGCATCTGTCTATTTCTATGATCTATTTTCTCTTGTGTTCGAGTAGTTTTCCCGGAAAAGGAACCATTGTTGACAATCAGCGACTCGATAGGATACGAGGTATATTCAGTTGCCGTGTATGAGTGCTATTCTGGCCCTAACCTTATTAGGACGCCTAGCGCATGGTCTAGCCCCACACTTCTTGCCTCCGGAGGTCTCCTCATGCTCCTGTATGGCGGACCCTAATGCTGAGCAGCTTGATCAGTTTAGGGTTGGTCTTACTGAGCTCTCTAAGATCGATCCTCTCCTTCGATCGGTGGGAGTCCACGATCTTTGTAAGATCGCGTATCCTATCATATTCCAAGGTCTCTACCTTCCACCAGACGACTCGGAAGATCGAATGTTACTTATGAACGGCGCTACGTGCTATGAGGGCCTAATGAACATGGCAGTGGTCTGCGCTCAGAGCGAGGCACTAAGACTACAGCGACACCGTAGAGGAATGGAGAGGCTTGAAGCGGAAGAACTGAATAGAACCAGAAACAGCGTAGCCACTCTCATGGACATCGCTGTTCGCTTTGGTGACTATCACTTATCCTGTTGCGGTGCAGGGGCCTATCAAAATGCCGCGTACGAAGAACCCTGGCTATTTTCTCTGGAGGAGGTTATCCAGAATATGGTAAGTGCGTTCGAGAGCAAGGACAAATGGCTGCTACTTCCACCATTCGTAGAGCGGCCGGCTGACCAATGCTCGAGTGGTGATGCCAATGCATCCCTCTCCTGGGTGGATAGTATGAGGTTCCGCCTGTACTGGGCTCGAGGCGTGGAGTCCGAGGCAGTGTTCTGGCGGCAGAAGTTGAACTCTACTGATGAGGAGGTTACTGAATGGATTCGCACAGGCTCTATCAGATGGAACCATGACGGCTATGGCATCTGCCGCTACCTGCAGAACTGGCGTGATAGAAACGTTGAAAAGCACCCCATAGAGCGAATGCGCATTCTCAACGCTGGCAGTGGCCCTCTTACCCCGACTGTCCAGGACTGTGAGATCGAAGTTGCTCCGAAGCGGAAAATCATAGCGAGAGTTCAGGTCGACTCCGCTGATGCCCTCGGCAGGTGTTATTGTGTCGTGCTGTCCCATCGAACAGGATCCTTTGTTCCAGGTACTACGCTAGGATTCTCGACGACCTCCGGCTCACGCCGGTATCAAAGCCTCCTCACCCATGTCCGGTAGAAGAGCTCTGGCGATGCTATCCGGCCAACTACTATACTGTTACCCACATGGTCAACGCCCTGGACCATGCCTATGATCCCATGGCCGGCTTGAGGCAACTTCTTCATGTCACCGCACCTGGTGGTTATGTTCTCCTTCGCCACGCTCAGAACGAAGGTGTTCCGGGTGGCTTCCGCTTTGGTCTCCATCAATGGGCATTTACTGTCGACTCTCGAGGCCACTTTATCATTTGGAATCCTTCTGGCAAGATAGACGCCACAAAGGCGCTGGATGGTATCGCAGATGTCGAGGCCGAGTTGAGGACGCATCCGAGCGGTAATGTCAGTGATACCAAGTACGTGTGGGTTGACATGAGGAAACTGTGAAGGGCTTCCATGTAACAGTTGCTTGAGTTGCGTTTTAAGAGTAGCAGATTCAACCACCTTGGCCGCAACTCAGAGCAGCATGCTACTTACTCTATCGATGTCTGGTGGTAGAAACAGCAGTGAGTGTAGTTAATATACTTATTTGTTATAAAATGTCATCAATTTCCGCTACAGGGCAGCTTTCTATCTACAATGAGGAAAACAATCTCAGTGTATTTGAGTTTGACCGCGGTGACTACCCGTCCGAGCCAGCACCTTCCACGGCACTTCTCTTCATGGGAGGCCTCACTGACGGCTTTCTACGCCCTTCATTTACGACCTTGTTCGCCAAGCGCGGTCTTAGAGTCTTCCAGGTACGTCTCTCAGCTTCTACTTTCTATCCAGTTCCCTCTGTCAGATATTGATGCGATCATCTTATACAGCATTTGGCTACAGTTCTCTGGACACTGATGTTGAGGACATGGCTCAAGCACTCGCCTTCCTTAAGAAATACCGTAAGCCCTCCACCCAAGTGATTTTTAGTGTATAGGAATCATTGAGCTCCCTGTATTTTACCGGTCTCTGGATGTTCCATAATGAATTCAGTGGGCTCCGCGATGCGTTTTCCATGTTGCCTCGTTGCTTGTTAGGAAATGTCGAGCATGTGGTCCTTATGGGTCACAGTACGGGATGTCAGGATGTTGTCTACTTCACGAAGAAGGTACTGCAAGATATCTCAAAGGTGAGTGCAATGTGGCTTTCCGTCATCAAAAGCAACCTTTCTTTTGCAGTCCGACGAGCTTCCAACGATAGATGGCTGCATCGTCCAAGCTGCTGTGTCCGACAGAGATTCGGTCGACTTGGAAGTGAGTGGCTCTGAGGAGAAAACACAGGACCTAGAAGATATGCGAGATTTAGCAATGGTAAGCAGCACCTGCTCTTTCGCACGTCGATTTTTACTTTACTCAGTCCCTGCTGGAAACTGACCCAAAGCAGTTGATGCCAGCGAAGGCGATGCAGTTCACTGCGAACTACCCCGTCACCGCAGCTCGGTTTGCTTCCCTATATTGTCGACGAGCTGGCCCAGATGATATGTTCAGTCGAGACTTGACCGACGAGGAGCTCGAGGAAAGTCTTGGGCACATGGCGAAGGTCCCAAAAGTGCTGCTTGTCCAGGGTCTTAAAGATGAGTAAGATTTGATCCTTCGAAATCGCGTTTGTGTAGTTTCTGTTCCTCAAGGTACGTCGAGCACTCCCTTCCCAGCATCAACAACCGTCTTGCTGATGCCATGGGCGCGAGGCTCCTGGAGATTTCCGGCAACCACGGCTTGGACAACTGCTCACCTGAAGAGCTCGAGCGGTTTATTAACGCTATCGTTGAGTTCGTCCAAGAGGGATCGGCGCAATAAGTGTTTGCTGTCAAACCAACCATGGTCAGTATCGCTGACCAGAAAATACTATTCATTTGATGTGATCTGTCCGGCTTGCCTTTTGTTTCTTGCTGAACGAGTTGTGTCGTGAAGTTAGTGTTGTCGGGAGGCATTCACCTTTGGTTGGTCCGCTCTATGACCGATCTCCATGGCCCACTAATGGTTCATGTGGGCCAATGCGGCATACAGCTGGGGTCGGCCCTGTGGGATCACCTTGGCCAACTTGATGATATGGTCTATCCAAACGAGACTCCTCGCACGCCCAGTATTCCAAACTTTCTTTGCTGTGTACCACTTCCATTCATAGGGGCGATTCTCATCGATACTGAACCGAAACCAATGGAGATAATGAGACGACAAGCGAAGCTGAAGAGTGGTATCTTTTTCCGTGACCAACTCTGCGTCTCTGATAGCTCCGCACGGGGCAGGGGAGGAAGTTGGGCCATGGGTATTTCATTGTGTTCTGCGCGTGAACGGTAGAGGTACTTACTCATTAGGATACAACGACAACGATATTCAACTATTGGAACGGATAGAAGATACACTGAGGAGGGAGATCGAGTGGGCACTGCAAAAGAGGAGGAGAAAAAAGTACGATTCGAATCAGGTACAGTGACCGTACAACAGATGCGGTAGTCGTCCATTCAATGGCTGGGGGTACAGGGAGTGGGCTGGGGAGCAGAGTCATGGAAATGCTGCGAGACCAACTAGGACACAATGGCCTCCTAGCAGCCATTTCGGTTGTAGCCGATCCAACAGGAGGGAGTCCACTACGCGTGAGTAACAGGAGCTCCGATGACGCAATTTAGAGCAAATCATTCGTGATTCCTTACTTCAGTCCATCAACGAGATTCTCAGCCTGCAACGAATTCAACAAACTTGTGACTACTCCGTTCTCGTTGAGAATTCTTGCTTCCCCGCCTCCTCAATAGAGACTGTGAACGCTGATGTAGCCACCACCCTCATCGAACTTATGAAGAACAAGAGCCGCTTGGTTATAGAAGATTTCCAGTGCGCGGTATGCCCTATGCCAAGCCTCAAGTTCGCTCACGTCTACAGTGCCGATGGCATGGAGAATTTGCGAACGCGCATCCCACGGCAACGCCCTCAGCGTAGATCAGTTGTAGCAGCCAGAGCCGTAGTCGATCCAGCAGTGTCACACAGTGTTACAGAAAAGATATTATCCTGTCTAGGAGGCAGCGTGGCTTGGAACGGCCCATACATTATGGACCTCAGGCAGGGACTTGGCCCAGCGGCACTCCATCACAGTTGTGATTCACAACTTTGATCAGGCGACGGCAAACTTCCTCCAGTCAAACTGATGCTAAGGGGCTCAGCTTAGCCGTTACGTGGGGCTACACTGCAATGATGGTGTCCGATGTCCAACGGAATGCTGAGAGCAAACTTCATCATGGGTAAGAAGTGTGCCACCCTACACAGCTGAGCTTCATCATCTTGTTAGTGCCTTTATGCAGCATTTCTCATCTTATGGGGTGGAGAAGGATATGATATTCGAGGCTATCCAAGACGTTGAAGATAATATCGTAACACCGTATGAGACCGCCATGGTAAATTGACTTTATTCCGTTTCACTTCCGTTGGTTATTCGTTGTGTTTTACTAGTCAATAACTCAACAGATACTCCGTTGAGAAAACAAGCTGTGTAAATGGTGAAGGCAGCGAAGAAATATAACAGCAAGAGGAGTAAATCATAAAACTACGCAGAGTTAAGAAGATCCCAGAAATCATCATCCAGATCATCGTTAGAAGCCGCCTTAGTGTTGTTCTGCTGCTTCCCATCCTCCTTGCCACTCGCATGTCTCGAAGCAGGTGGCACCGGAGCAGGAGCTGAGGTGACGTGGCTCGTCACTGGCTGCTGGCTTGTGCGCTCTGACGGACTTGGCGCATGGTTCACGTCGTTAAATCCCCAGCCGCCCTCTTCAATGTGAGCTGACTGTTGAGGAGCCTCCTCATTGTTAATATTAGCCGATACAGTCCAGAAGGATTCTGATGTGCTCTGCACAGGGGGCTCCGCCGAATGCCCCGGGCTGCCGGTATGGTCATCCCAACCCTCAAGCGCTAGGCTATCAACTTCGTCATCATCCCAGAGGTTATCAACTGCCTTGGTTTCATCCTTCGACACACCCGAGTGCTCGCTTGATTTTGGTGGGCTGCTCGGCTGTAATGCAGCATCGTCGGGTTCAGTCGCGGACACTAGCGGTTCAGCATGGCCCTCCACAGGGGTAACCACTGTGGATTTCGGCTCATCACTCTCCTGAGGAGAAGCAACTTGTGGTGCAACGGTCTCCTCTGTATGAACTGTGGCATCCTGTGTGGCATCAGCGACGGCCTCGTCAACATGTGCAGTGACATCTTCACCATATGCGGCGGCGCCCTCTTCCATGTGACCAGTGACACCCTCTTCTGGACGACTGGTGGCATACTCAGCATGTACAGTGGCCTCCTCGCCGTGAGCATTGGCGGGCTCGAGATGTACAGTGGCCTCCCCGCCGTGAGCATTGCCGGGCTCGAGATGTGCCGTGGCCTCCTCGCCGTGAGCATTGGCGGGCTCGAGATGTGCCGTGGCCTCGTCGATATGTGCAGTAGCGCTCTCTTCTGAGTGGGTGGTAGTATCATCAACATGAACCGTGGTCTCTTCGGTGTGTGTAGTGGCCGGTTCGGCATCCTCCCAGGCACCCCAAAAATCATCCCCAGCATCATTGTCATCATCCCACGGTGTTGCCTTGGCTCCTTCTGTGTTATCATCCTTTACAACAGTCAACTCCTCTCTAGCTGCCTGCACCGTCTCTCCTCGGCTAGCCTTTGGAGAATCCCACGGTGTCGGGTTACGGCCTACATCCTCCACTGCCGTCTCCACACCAGATAGGTTATGCGGCTCGCTGTGAGGTACTGGTGGCTGAGCTCCAGTGTCACCCTCAGGTTGCCTACCCTCATCTGGGGCAACCTCAAAACCATCATCATGAGCGCTACTCGCAGGCGAACCGTGATGGCCCTCGGCCACAGGTGCCTCGCTCCCTGTCTCTGGTCCCATTGCGGTCACCTCCTCAATTGCTGCCGCTGGTGGCCCCTCGGACTCGTTGCTCTCAGTCTCCTGTGTCCATTCAAGTTCCCTTCCTTCCGAAGGCATCATCTCCTCTTCTGGCACGGCCGCCACTATCTCTGGTGTCCTGCTGGGAGCCTCATGTGCTGAATGGTCTGCATAGCCCGGTCGCCCCTCCTCTGGTGGTGCTTCTTCCTCATCATCCACCTGAGCCGTGGCCGCGTCATTCGCCTCATCCTGCGTGCTCTCTGGTTGGTGACCAGCAGGCTGTGCCGCTCCATCGGTCAGCCAGTCCTCCATGTCCCACGAATCCTGGCGATGCTCCCCATGGTCACCCGCCATGCCGTGAGTCGCTTCAGGCTGATGATCATCTCTCTCTTGCTCAGGACTGGCCTCCGATGCCTCCTCGCTGACCGACCCACCAAAGTCACCCTCAGAGCCTGTGGAGCCCATCGGACGAGCCCTTTCAGGCCTGGCGCCACCCGTGCCCCCGTCGACCCCTTCCAAGCTCCTTGCTCCCTCAGGCTGACTCGACAGCACACCAGCCTCGGTTGTTGCTGCTATTGACCCAAGACGTTCCGTTGACCAAGCGTCACCCATGTCACTGCTTGCCGATGAGGACGGTGGTGGCAGCTGCGCTACTGATGCTGTACTGGACTCTACCGCGCTGATGCCAAAGTTGTCCCAGGCGTCCGAGGAGGCCTCATCCATGACCCTGCTGCTGCCAGCTGGAGGCATCTCGCCCACAGTCGACTCTGGATGTCCGCCGGCAACGCTCGGGGCTACTTGTGTGCTCCACCCATCGGTGTCACTTCGTATCATATCAACCCTCGCCAACGAGAGCGATGGGATGGCCGGTAGCATGCCTTCATCTGGTGGTGCTGACTTTGTGGTGTGCTCAAGATCAACATCCTCGAACTTAGGTGACTCCGGCACTGGTGGTTCCTCGAGGCCTCGGAAGAACTCTACAGCATCACTGCAGTTGCTGCTCGGCTCCATTGGCCCTGTGTCGGACAGTAGGCTATCAAACCGTTCTTCGTCAGCATCGGTTGTAGGCAAATCCTCAACCACATGGGAGGGTGAAAACTCCTCATCCTCCTCCGTGATGACCGCTTCCTTTTGGCCCTCTTGAGCCTAAAGCAGCAACATCCGCTCGAGCCCCTAATCCACCGTTCTTTACCGTAGCACTAATTTCACCTATTAAAGAGCTCAGGGCTGCCGTGGCCCTCGGAGGTGGGCCCACTTCTGGTCTGTTCCGTCGGGCCCTGGAAACTTCCCGCTGCAGCGACTCGATTGATTCTGAGAGCACCAATGGTATCCCCCCTCTGATAGGAGTGGCGCTACCAGCACTCTCATCACTCTTCTCTATTGATGGTGATGATGCCTTCTCCTCCCCTTGCTTTTCCTTCAACTCCTTTATAGTCTAATCACGCCATACAACCCCCCACAGCAGCAACTTCAATCACTCCTACCGCATTCAGATCCTGGACATGTCTCGCTAGATGGACAGCAAGTCTCCTGCTAGCAGCCGCCGATGGCTCCTGGCCAGCTGACTCGGCCGATACCTTCTCCAGAGCCTCCTCAGCGCTGCGTCTCTGCCGCCTTTCAGTTTGCAGCATCGATAATATCTTAGTCGTCTCGACCTGTACCGAGTCACCACTGCTGTCACCACCACCTCATCAACTCACCTCAGCCTGCTTGCCGGATGCCTTCATAGCTTCTACTAGCCGATCATTCAGCGAAAGCAAAGAGTTGATGTAAGCCTGAGCGAGCGACATGACTGCAGCCAGTGGCACGAGCTTCCATAACACACCTCGGTTCGATCCTTTGCAGCGGCACTTTCATTCTCATTTGACTTCACCGCCCTCCGCGCCTTATCCACTATAGCCTTTATTTGCTTCCTAGTGGTATCAACATCTCTCTCATATCGAGCCTGAAGATATATACATCGATCCAGAGGTTCGAACGCTCTGCCGCCTCGTGTGCGCCCACTTCAGCAGATTGCTAGCAAAAACTTGAATGGCTCTTAACCAAAGCTATACGACCACATATCTTCTTAAACCTTAACAAGCCCTCATTCCCCACCTTGCCCTCCTCCGCCTCTTTCTTCCTTCTTTCATTCAACTCCTTATACTTCTCCCCAAGTGTCGTATACTTCTCTTTCATCTCGGCCATGGCTCCATCCTATCACACAGCATTGCTCTTATCGCTACTCCTGCTGTTGTAACCCTACCTTTGCCTTCAAAGCCTCAGCAGCCTCCCTTGCCAGACTTCTAACCTTATCTGCCTGATCAGCGCCAGATCGGTGCCATGCCTCAGCCAGAGCATTGCCCTGTTCCTTAGCCGCTGCCAACTGTTCATGCTGAAGGCACTCGGAGTCAGCAGGTTCCACTTTAAATCCGGCAACTCACCAAAGCCTTCAACTGCTTATGATAGTCCGTAGCTAGATCCGCTCGATTCTCGGCCTCCTCGCCCTGAATACATCGTAACTTGGGCAGCACACAGCAGGGAACTCCCTACCAGAACAGCGACGTCCTTAACCAACAGGTCGCGGTAGTCGGTGAGCTGCTTGATGAGGTCATCCCGAGCATCCAGTGCCTCAGTGAGCTTATCGATGTGCTCCCCCTGATTCGAACCAGATACCTCTCGAATGAAAGTCGACCGCACTCACCTTCACCCTGTTGTCCTGATCATACTCTTCTATCATCGACTCTGCGCTGCAAAGGTCATCCTGGGCTTTCTGAAGACAGGCACAGCCGTCTCTTATCCTTCCCCCCCCACCGAAGCCTACAGCAAACTCTTGATGCATCTCCTCCAGCCTACTCTTCAGCTCCTCGATCTCCTCTTCATGGGACTTTCCATCAGCCTCAGCCTCCGACAGCTGCTTCCTCTGTACAGCAGGAACTCGACTTCAAGTAAGCCTCCGTCACCCTACCGCCTCCACCAGTGCCTCATTAGCTGCAGCTGCTCGCTGCTTATCCTCCTCCATCTCCTCATTGGCCTTCGATAACTCCTCCTTCAACGACTCAACATCACCACGTAGAGTAGCACAGACCTCCTCCAGATTCTTGGAGCGATACTCCTCCAGCTGAAGGCAACAAGGCTTTAAAAAGCTAACATACGCCAGCAGCGAGTCCAGCTGTGCATATGAGAATAAACTAATCGAAATCGTCAAGGCGAACAGAAGAGGATGAGTCCACAGCAAACCTCCGAACAGCACGATGAATATCATTTAAGACCTTCCTACCTCCTTGGTCAACTCAGTTACGTTAGCCTCCAAACTCGACACCTTTCCATTGAGCCTCTCCACCTCCTCAGCTGCTTCCGCCGCTCTGCCACATAACTCCTACCAGCCCCCACCACCGCTAACCTCCTTACTCTGCCTTTGCCTTCCCCAGCTCCCCTTGCAACTCGGTCTCCCTATCCTGTGCCTCCGTCAAGGACATCTGGGCATCGGATAGCTCCTCCTCCTAAACCATCCACATCACCGCAACGCTGCCCACCCCCACCTTACCAAACCATCGGCCAAGTTCGCTCGTCCAACAGCCTGTTGCAGCTGCTCTTTAAGGCCCTTAACCTCTGCCTCATGCTCCTCTATATTGCTCGTCGCCTTACTAGTAGCCATGGCTGACAGGACAGGTAACCCGTCGTCCTCCAGACTCCCTTAACCTTACCGACTAGTTCCTTAGCTTGTTCCTCCACCTGCCCCTTCAAAGCACCCACCTCCTGCAGTAGCGCATTATAGGTATCCTCCTTGGCCTCCAGCTCTCGTTGAAGCGCTTCCTAAACAGCAAGCTGCCCCCACAACTGTTAAATCGCCTACCGCCTCGTCATCAGCCTTGGCTTTGCCTTCCTCAGCACTCTTCTGCTGCTCTCTAAGACCTAGGGTAGCCTCTGATAGCTCTTGAAGTGTCCGCTGGCGACCAGCCTCAGATTCTGACACCTCTAGCTATCACCATAGCCCCCCGCCTCCAACGTTTACCCTTGAGCTTAGAAGTCAAGTCGTCCACTTGCTGTTGCAGATACTCTACATCACTCTGAAGTTCTTCCACCTTCTCCGAACTTTCGTTGAGTTGGGACCTCAGTGATGCCTACCAGTGGCACTACCCTCAGCACCAAAGATTCCACGCATGAACAAGGCAGATAAAAATAATGACGGAAACTAGTACCCACAGAACCGGGCAATGATCGAATTGACCTTCAGTGAAACGGTAAGATACATAATACCTCAATAATAGATGATGAAATCAGACAAGTTACGCGAGCTGCTAGTCCATACATTACAGACCCTCCTTAGAGAGGCACGCACACCAGTCGTTCTAGGCAATAACTACCTTATCCTCCTCAGCCATCCTCAATTCCTCCTTAGACGGTGTTTCGCCTTGCTGTTGTCCTCCCTGAGCTGGCTCAAAGTCCACCACCTCGTAGCTGGATGCCATTGACGATCCCTACAACCCCACACATCAATAACACTGGCTCCCATCCCCCCTACTACCCCATCTCTCTTAGGGCTGCTGGTCCTTTCCAGCTCATCAATCCTAGCCTCATACTTCTCGGTAGCCGCCGCCTAACAACACTCCTCTTCCCTTTCCCCTGCCTCCCCCTACATGTGCTTCATGGGCCTCCTTAAGCTCCTGTTGCAGCTCCTCCATAGCCTGCTGTGCCTCCACTGCTTTACTATCAAACTCCTTCCCTACAAAGACAGTCACCGACCATCTTGCCCGACTTCCACGTACGCTGCTCAACCTTGGCCTCCTCAGCTTCAGCCAGCCTGTCCTCTGCCAGCTGCAGCTGCCCCTGAAGCTTCTCGACATCCGCGGCATCCACTGCATCTATACAGCGGCCGTCACCCCTCCGACCATTTCTATACCACACTTTACCTTGATTATTGCTAGATGACGCCTCCTCAGCTGCCTCCTAACACCACAAGCTTCCTCCTCCATGTTTCCCCCACTCACTGCCTCACCTCGGCCTTCTGCTTGGCTACCTCAGCTTCACTCAACCTCAGCTGCAGGTCCGAGTTCTCAACCTAAACCACTCTCCATCTCCACCAACACCCACCAGCTCCACTACATCCCTTTTATCCAACTCTTCCCGATACTTCTGCACAGTGCTCCTGAGCCTCTCCAGCTCCTCACTATCCTCGACTGACTTCGCCCCTGCTGCTGCTGCTGGAGTGCCCTGTAGAGCTGCCTGTAATGCAGTTATCTGAGGTAATGATGTATTATCCTTGCCTCCTGCCATTTGATAAAGTATTCAGTTCTGACTACAAAGATATCTACTCGGCGGAGAATACTAGTAATAATTTACTCTTAATCACCGCCGATCACGTAGTAAAGTAGAGCCGAGTAATCTGGATCCCAATTATAGCTCAGTGCTAGGAATCCTCATATTTTCCCTACTAGCCTCGCCTCGTTGTCGACGACGCAACGTGGAGCCCGAGCTCGACGACGCTACCTTTTCTTCTTGCTCCTCCACCCTATTCCTCAGCCTTTTAATCTCCTCCTCCTCCCCTCCTGATGCTACTGCCTGCTGACCCTGCTGCTGCTGTTTCGTGTTGAGCCTATTAACCTCCTGAAGTGATGGATACATTATCTACCTCAGTCGGATACTAGGTTAACACTGCAGAGCACTCCACCATTACCAAGACGTCTGTGGCTGCTACTACTCTACGGTAGTAGGATAGCTTGTACAACTATAATACTCCGTACTGCTCTGTTAATTCATAGCTCTACTAAGCCTCCTTCCCCCAGGCCCCCTAAACCTACTGCTTGTAGCAGCTGTACTGTCTGTTGTAGCTGTTCTGCCTCCCTCTCTTTATTAGATAATGCTGCCCTCAATTGATCCCCCATGGTGGATTCTGATCATCATCACCTACCACCCTTCCCCCCAGCCTCAGCTCACCTCTATTCAACCTATCCATAGCCGAATCCAACTTCATCTGCATATCCTGGAGCTCCTCACTGCGCCAGTCACCTCCGGACGACTCCATCGACTCTGAGTCACATCCCTCCTACTTCTCAGCTTCCAATGTACCCACCTGGCGACCGCTGCAGCCCCCCTCGTGGCGCTCCCTCGTTTTGATGTTCGCTTTGCGATTCCTCCCCGAATAGCCGGGATAACATATCAGTGAAAAACTACTGCAGTGGAATCGGTACAAATTGGCACTATGAGGATCATCATCCCGCAATCTCCAAGCCTGACATTCTCGAGAGACGACTTGGGGGAACTCAAGCCGACAAACAAACACAAAAACACGTTTAGCAAAGCAGCCGACAGATGACAGCTGAACCTCCATCTGGGAGAACTCAACACGAGGAGGTCCGAACAGAAAAGACCTATTCAAAAATCTCACAGACAGGTCACCGCAGGAGGCTCATCAGACAAAGAACCAACTGCTATGATGATGATGTTGTTGAAAACCTTACACTTTGTAGTAGTTAGCCTCGACAAATGGCATCTTAGTAACCTAATACGAATCCTCATATCCCTTCATTCTACTAGCCTCTACCGTAGCCTCATTGATCTTGCTTCTCACTTCAGTCTGCACTACTGTATCACTTTTGGTGTAGCCTGCCTTAACGTAACCCATCGCCACTGGTCGGTTAAGTGTAGGACTAAACGTCCCTGATGTAACCTCACCAATCTAAAACACACCAGTCCTATAGCAGGGGCACACCAGCACACAATCTGTCCCCCCCTTCCACCCTTTCATCATACATATTCCACTTGATCTCTATAATAGGTTCAAACAATATCAACCACTCGATTCCCCTTGTCTTATAGCTATATCCTTGAAGGCTTCAGCCGATTTTCAGCACTCTAACGCGAGATATTCAATTTTAATCAACTTGCCCAACAAACGCGAACGCACTGTATATATTAAAGCATATAACAATTAATAATTATGATAATAGCAATAATACTATATATTCACAATCCATATTATAATACGTATTAAATCACTTCCCCCTATACCACCCTTCCAGCCTCACCTTCTCCCCCTCAGTGTTCAGTATAGGACTGCCCTCCCTAGCCGGTGGCCCCGTTACCAGCAGGCCCACTCGCTTCCGATCAACTCCACCTGCCGCACATGTCACACCCTACCCCCTTCCCGATGGTTCCCACCTTTCTTGGCCTGCTGCAAGAATATTTCCGCTCCGGGGAAGTTGGCTTCGTTACGTCGACGCTTCGATACCGTCCATCCTAGGGCCGCCTCGGCCACTGAGATCCACCACTGTAACATATTGCTTGCTGCCCTATTGCTACCAGTAGTGGACTCCGATATATCATGGCCATATAAGCAAAGGCCAGCCTCGATCCGTAGGGTATCCCTGGCTCCTAGACCAGCTGGGAGGACGGTCTGAGCAAGGAGGACACTTTGCCCCGTAAAGTAGCCTACTCCGAAATGTCCGAATCTTCCTCGAGCATTCATCTCATCGCCTCACGGAAGTGTGCTCCGTGAAATTCTATTAAGTGCTACCAACGGCTGAGTTGTACACTGGGTTCCACTGGAAGATATGACTCCAAAGAGAGTCCCGTCGTCCAAAGACATGACCGGTAATAATTCCTCCCCTCCTCCTCCTCCATACGACCTCATCATCGATCATCCTCTCCGCTATAGCATTAGCTCCCTCTGGTGTTGGTATAGATACCTCAAAGCCATCCTCACCGGTATACCCACATCTTGTCACCGTGACGTTTGGTATATCATTCACAGTCGTAGTAAAGGATACCATAAACGGCACCTAGCAGCAGCAGCCGAGTCCAAGCCAACATCAGCGGTGCTGCTCCTCATTTACCTTGGTAAGGTCCTCATTGAGCATCGTCTGGAGGACTTCCATAGCCTTAGGGCCCTGTAGAGCTATTAAAGAGGCCTCTGGATGGGGCTGCAGACTAACTTCACCATCGAACTCCTCGAGGGCTTTCTCCTACATGAACGTATAATGAGGGCAGTAGAGCTATCTTTCCATCCTACTATATGCAGCATATCTTTGTCAGTGTTACTGGCATTAAGGACCACATAGAGATGATCACCTTCATTGCAGACAACAGTATCATCAATAATAGTAGATTGTGGTGTTGTTAATAGTGTAAGTCTGCCTAAATAATTGATCAACACATATAGCTCACAACACGCTCGACTATATCCCGTCTGTAGCGCCACAAAATAACAAGTATGAAAAAGACGTCCAACTCGCCTAGCAAGGAGAAGCGTGGATGATGAATGCATCGCTCCGCCCCCACAAGCATGAAGCCGATTCAAAGAGTTCAAGACTACAGGCTGCTGTATACTGTAGTCTTTAGCCTACATCGGCGACTAGCTAATATGAATAGCACTGGCAAGCACCTGAGCACCCTGTCCCCTGCATTCCCGAATAGACCTGAGCCGGCTCTTAAACTTCCCTCCAATACTACCCTCTCCAGGCTTTAGTATAGCCAGATCTCCCACTGTAAGTGATTCCATAAATCTAACCCTATCCTTTCCGAATACACGTAGTTGGCCCATATGAGACACATCGAACAGCGACGCCTCAGCCCTACAGCCAGCAGCACTACACAGCAACAACAACCTTTCTGATCTACCTAGTATGCAGGCAACTAGTAATAATGCCGGTATCTTTGTACTGCACCGGCATGGCCCAGCCGGCAAAGTCAACCATCTTAGCACCATGAGCCAGGTGAAAGTCATACCTAATCGCAGCGCCGAGTGAAGCGAAGCAACCGTCAAAGCATCCGCTACAGTGCAGTCTTTTTTAGAGCTGCAGCGGTCGCCATCGACGAGGACATCCTCACAGCCCCACTCGAGAGAGCATTACGCAGCATAGGGAGGAGAGGGTTGGGCTACAGGGCTCTAGGAGACAATACTCAACACAAAACCTCCACAGTAGTAGATGAGACGGCAGCTTCCTTGGAACATGGCATGCCCTTCACGGCATCGTCTCGAAGCTCTCGGCATGTCCATATCCTAGACTCAGCTCGAGTGCATAGGACGGCCTAGTCGCCTTAGGTCCTCCCTAGCTGCCTCAGAGTATCTAAATATCTTGCTAATGCAAGCTCCAACCTTGACCAGACAGTACTTCAGGAAATCCCTCACGATATGATCCTTGATGTCCTCATACCATTCCCTTCCTCCTCCCTCGCCCGGCGTACTGCCTTCCCTATCAGTCTGACAAGTACCTTCTTTACTCTGTGACCCTGTGGCAGCTCTCGTCCTCAATACTGCCACTCGCAGGAGCCTGATGACATTGCAAGCCAAGGAAGTAGCTAAACCGTCTCCGGAAGAAGAAGACACATTTCGGAATCACACGGTGGTCTATGTCGCCGGCCGGCTGCCGTCCAGGAGGTTTCCCATCTAGACTCGTCGCTTCAGAAATACGACTTTTCTGTACGTACACATAGTGGCAGCTCTCGTCCTCAATACTGCCACTCGCAGGAGCCTGATGACATTGCAAGCCAAGGAAGTAGCTAAAC